>WURT03654335.1:0-18762 GCA_009936505.3 Holothuria glaberrima
ATAAACTCTTTTACACTGCATAAAGGCCTATAATGAAGCAGAGGTTTCAACTTTCAAGTAAAAGTTAAAAAACTGTTCATTTATTTAGGTATATATTAAACAAAAAACAGTTTTTTTTATAGTGCTAACGGATCATGCAACTGGCAGATCCAAGAGGGCCAACAGAGGCCATGACCCCACCCTAAGATGGGACAAAATTGGTTCCGAAAATTTTATAGAATATTAACTTCACAATTGTACACTTATGTTGCACCAAATCGCATCTGAGGGCATTCGGTTATAGAAAAATTTTTCAATGGGGAGGGGGATACCCCCTCCCCTTAGACCCCTCCCCAATATCACTGTATCACCAGTTTGGCCCCTCCCAAACAAAGGCTCTGGATTTGCCAGTGGATCATGCATTCATATCATCATTACCATGTATGTGTAAAGATTAAAGTAAAGGTTAATTTTACTTTGTTATGAGGCTCTCGACTGTGAAGTACAGTTCTGTTCTTTGTGTGACATGGCTGCCGACAAAGTAAAATATGAATCCACAGTATTCAGTGACAGAATCAGCGTTTATTTACCTTTCTTTTTACAACATGAAGTCACAGGTCACTGACTGATTTCGCAGGGCAAAAATACCTTCACCCCCCAATAAATCCTGGTGAGTTACGCCCCTGTTTCTACTAATTTACAACCCCCAAATTAAGCTCGACCGACGGTTAATCTTGAGTTACCATTAAAGTTTTGTAACAGGTCCCATTTCGACGTGCCTGGCAGCACATCTGTGCTGCCATGCTCCGAAGTGAGAAAAACGTTATCTGAGAAAGGAAACGACGTGCTCTGAAAAATTGCTACTTGGACATTGAGAACAGGTCAGCATGATGAGAACAATGAGCGATACTATTACCACTTTATAGGAGCCGCTCTTTCATAGGAAATCCGCGCTTCTCTATGAACAAATTTCAACAAGTACAATGCTCAGTACCGGAATATCGTCCTAAAATTTGGAAACATTTTTAGCTTGTGTGATGGGCGAGTAACGGCGTCATAACTTGCGTATCGCAAGATATCTACTTACGACAAATGTACAACACAACACAACCACGAGTTAGACCGAGTGAATTACGCCCCCCCCCCCACCCTCGATATGCTATGAGAATTGAACATTAAAACAGACCCTGAATGAAAAGGTGATCAATATGTGGACAGTTGGAAGCAAAATTTTGTAAGAGCCCTATTGGTTCCGAGGCTTTACACTCAGAATTTAACGGGCCCGTTTCTCAGACCCCGATAGGAGATGGTCTGCGCCAAGTGGTGGCAAGTGGAGCGCGCTTGCAACACCATGGCAACTTGCAAGTGAGGCTTTCGGTAAACACGTATTGTAATGATCTTCGGGGAAACTATTTCATTCACAGTAGGCTTCACATGAAGAACGCAGAATGTTTTCCAGATATGGTCTAGAATAGCAACAAATGTTTGGGAGACCCCAATATGCTCATTTTCTGGCTTCGCCCCTTAAAGGGCGCGCCGTGAAAGATTTCATCGGCTACCACTTAAGATCATCGATGCCTCTGTTGAAAGTTATTTGCAGGCAACATTTTCTTTGTATTGTCCCACATAATCATATTTATGAACTACTCAAAACCACCGGCGTAGGGAGCTGTTCAAGACTGGGGGCTGAACCTTGCTTCGGATCGCCGTCCTCGGGGAGGGGTCTGTCCTTTGGAAAATTTTTGATATTCTAGGGTCTTTAGATGCAATTTGGTCCATCATTTTGGAAAAATTTGATGGTAAATTAATGCACATTTTTGGCATTTCTTAGTCCTTTGGAAAATTGTTTTGATGTTTTAGGGTCCTAAGTTGCAATTTTGTACATCATTTTGGAAAATTTTTAAGGTAAATCAATGCAATTTTTTTACTTTTCTTACTCCTTCGGAAAATTGTAATATTTGAGGGTCCTTAGATGCAATTTGGTGCATCATTTTTTAAAAATGTTTAGGTAAATTAATGCACATTTAAGATATTTCTTAGTCCTTTGGAAAATTTTTGATATTTAAAAGTCCTAAGTTGCAATTTGGTGCATCATTTTTGAAAAATTTTAAGGTAAATTACTACAAAATTTCAACTTTTTTTAGTCGTTTGGAAAATTTTGTGATATTTGTGGGTCCCAAGATGCAATTTGGTGCATTATTTTGGACAAATGTTAAGGTAAATTACTGCACATTTTTGACATTCTTTAGCCCTTGGGAAAATTTTTTTTTTATATTTTAGGGTCCAAAGTTGCAATTTGGTGCATCATTTTAGACAAATTCTAAGGTAAATTACTGAAATTTTCTTACTTTTCTTAGCCCCTTGAAAATGTTGTGATATTTGTTGGCCCTTAGATGAAATTTGGTGCATTATTTTGGACAAATTTTAAGTATATTACTGCACATTTTTAAAATTTGTTAGTCCTTTGGAAAATTTTTTGATATTTGAGGGTCTTAGATGCAATCTGGTGCATTATTTTGGACAAATTCTAAGGTAAATTACTGCAATTTTTGACATTTCTTACAGAAGAGACGAATAACGGGTTTTCGTGCTTCGAAAGTGTGGGGGGGGGGACTAAAGCATACTTCAGCCCCCACAAATTTCGCTGGGGGGCTGTGGCCCCCAGACCCCCCCCCCCGCTTCCTACGCCCTTGCTCAAAACATCAGTCTTTCAATGATTTAACTACTTGAACTTGAAACAGTTACAAATACTTTTACACAGGACCTAAAATACATAGGCGGAAATCCCAGGGGGTGGGGGAGGATATATTCCCCACTCTTTGGAAATACCCCATTGACTTGGTTCACTTGTTCACACAGTAACTGTTCCCCAAGGGCCTATTACCCCCGCTTCCTATCCCTCCACACTTTTTCACACAAATCTTCGCTACTGCTAAAATATTGAAAGCATATACTACCATTTTACATCTAAACGCCTTTAACCTAAAAACTTCAAGAAGGGGAGAGTTCCTTTGCTCGTCCCCAAGACAACACATAAGCCAACTCCTAAACGCTTGCAAAGCAAATTCGACACGCTCTGTTTGTCTGTTGTAACTGAATTAGTCGAGAATTTTTTTATTTGAAGGTAGAACGTTGTTCAATATTTTAGTCTTTGCCCCTGTGTGGTGTTTTTTAGGAAATCGCGTCATGCACAGGAACGGCATTTATATTGTCGACTGGGTAATGAGAAAGGTTTTCAAAAAGGGGCCCAAAGTGAAGCACTGGAGTGCACAAAAAGTTTGATAGTTGTCGAAATATATGTGATAGAAAAGATTCACTATTGACTGACTATTGAATAAAAGGAGGATAAAAAAGACAAAAGACAGCCCATTAAGTGACGAATGTACTGTCACTGTAACGATACGAAGAACATAGATTATTACCTGCAAGATTGATTTCAACCTAAATGCAGGGGTAGAAATAAGAGTGAAAAATCTTCGTTCCCTCGTGAACGTGGAACACTAGAACTTCAACGTGATGGCCTACCTCTTAGTGTTGGTCTTTACTTATTATACATTCCAATAAAGTGAGGGCGCTTGTCAATTGAACAGTACGTTCTATAGACTATTTCCCTCCACCATCACTAGGATCAGAATGAAATCTGAACTGAATCTGATCTGAACTGAAGATACTGAACTGAAGTACTGATATACAGAGAGCGCCATTCAAAGTGGTTCCCAATAGAACTACGTTAACGTTGTACTATAGAAGGTACGTCCAAGACTACCCTTCCGGTTGCCGTACCATAGTATCATAGGTCTACGTGGCCCTGTTAGACCAGCTGAAAAGAACAGATATTTTACTGGTCAAACAAACTTGAACGGTAACCGAATACAAGCGGAGATCAGCTTTAGATAACACCATTCTGGACTCAGCTTTTTGTTCTGAAAAGTCATTATGACTTCGGTCCCCAGGCTGACAGCCTTGGGGAGTTCATATAAGTGCTGCCGTTTGACCAGCATCAAAGAGGCTGAGAAACCGGACACCCCCACCGTAGATAAGCATTTACATGGGTTACGTTCCCCTAGCAATGAGCCCGTTTATATCTCCAAACACTGAGACATCATGAAGCTAAAAAAATCTTCTAAATTGCTTCTTATGCCCTGCTACAGGAAGCTTAACAGTATAGCCTACTACGATCATTCTTTTACTAACTGTACGGAGCTAATGAAGTAGCCTGTTGTCCAATTTTCCCTTAAAAGCAATTTGAAACACAATACATTGTCGTTACAGGGGCGTAGCGAAGGTGTAACCTTTTGGGTGTAGAGATCATGTTTTGCCGTCAGATCTGGTGCTGCGTAAAACGAGCGCTAGCGCGAGCTTTTGCGGGTGGAGTCCAGGGGTCCACCTTAGGGCCCCTCGTAGGGTCCAGGGGCAAAGCCCGGGTGGGGGCCCAGGGGGAGAAGCCCCCGGAAGCTCTGAGGTTTTAGCATATTTCTGGGTAAAAAATTAGGTCCCAGGATAGGTAAATATTTTGGTTCATAATACATTATCCAACGCAAAGATTCCTAATAATTTTAATTTGTTCATGCCTCTATACTTCAGGAGCTGAACCTGACGTTCAGGATTTGAACACTGGAATTTGTCTATTGAAAATTCAGTATAACCACCCAACCCCTTACTGCTCAGCCCATGTCGATCAAAAATTCGATAACGCCTAAATACCTTGTAGTATTACGAATTTCTTGCCTCGTTTGACCATGCAAAAGTTATCTATTGTACTCAAATTCTTTCTAAAATTCTCTTTAGTTATCAATTTTTTCTAGATACACTCTTTGGGGTTCTGACATCATACCACATTCCTTAGCAACGTAACTGGTTCCTTTCCACACATTTTGTGACTATTAAAGAAAATCTTCCCCGGGACAGTGAATTAAGTTGTCTACAGGTCTAGCTGCGTCTCCTTCCTCTCCCACACTCCCAGCTTCGCTTTATCATTTGTCATTTATCATTTTTTCCGTGGTCCCGATTTTACTCCATTTTTTTTCCGGCGGGCAGTTTTCACCCTGCTCCCTGGCTACGCTACTGTTCCAAAGTCAGGAAATCTATTTACTTCCTTTAAAGGGAAAATGCAGTAACTCTAATGAGAGTTAGTATGCCCAGTCACTCTAATTCATGAATGGCCTATTTTGATCATGTGGCAATATTGCCTCTAGATGGGAATTTAGAGAGAAAGAGAAAGAGAGAGAGAGAGAGAGGGGGGGGGGAGGGAGAGAAATTTTGTCCAAATATTTTCTTGGTACGTTACGCGCCAACTGGTGGTAGCACTCCGCTTAGAAAATGTCTCGAAGGTCCCTTTGAGGACGGGCCATGGACCTCTTTGGGAAAATTCCTGGATTTTCCGCCGCCTGCCCACCGACAAGCCAGCCTCGGCGTCATCAAATCTATCATCATTTCGTCCACGTTTGGTTGTCATTAAAAAGATGGTTAAATTGTGATCATTGTGATGATGATAAGGTCATTTGGACATTAAATGCTTTATTCTAATGTCCATAATTTTATTACTACTCCAGAGATTCGGGAGCATCTTCCGGCCCCATGGGGTGGTGATCTGGACCAAAAGCACTCGGGGTAGGGAACGCCACCTCCACAATTAGTTTGAAAAGCATAAAATCGGGACAGTAATTTTAATTTTGTCCCCGGACCAAATGGTCTGACTAAGTGCCCGCTTAAAACTTTCATGCTGCCCTAACCCCAAATTCGAGTTTTAGGGGCCCTGCAAGTGTTAACCGCCCGCCTTTAGAAGTCGGATTGCTGCTAACACACTGTCATAGAGAAATTGTGGTTATAAAAACAAGTTTTATTGATTAGTTTTCTTGGAAGCGCACTTTAATATACTTCTTCAAAATGTCGAAATAATAATTGTAACATGTTTGTAATTCGTCATTTTCTGCAAAATGTTGAATTGATTACATCTGAAAACTGTAGAATTTATCATTTTTCTGAAAAATTATAAATTGATTTCTTCTGATAATTGCACAATATATCATTTTTCTGCAAAATGAGGGTTTGATTACTTGTGAGATACTGTGTGAAAAAATCATCATTCATTTGTTGAACTACTAAGCATTTATGTTTACATTTTGACGGCACCTTAACTTTTCCGTAATTTTTCGAATTCTACTACTTTGACATAATGTTCTAACTCGCCAAAATGACAGTTTTCCGAATTTTGACATTTTGACGAGTTGTTTTATCTCGGCAAAATGACAATTTTCCGAATATTGCCATTTTGACGAAATATTCTATCTCGGCAAAATGTCAATTTTCTGAATTTTGCCATTTTGACGAGCTCATAGATCTCGTCAAAACGTCAATTTTCCCAAATTTTGTCCTTTTTAAAAAGATGCTGAATAACGTTAAAGGACAAATTTAAAATTTTTGTCAATTTAACGACTTAATTAAGTCGACAAAATGTCAATTTTACGAAAATTGCCATTTTGCCGAGATAGTTCGTTTTTCTTTTGCATGTCCCTTCTACACTTCCGTAGATAGAGATAGTAACATCTGTGCAACACGTCAATTTGCAGAAAATTGTTGCATTGACGAGATCCAGCAACTCGTCAAAACGACATTTTTTCTGAATTTTGTCGTTTTCACGAGAAAGTAACAACTGTGCAACCGTCAATTTGAAAAAAAAAAAAATTATTGCACTGACGAGATCCAACATCTCGTCAAAACGTCAATTTTCTAAATTTTGTCACGTTGCCATGTCGTCATTTCGTCAATTTGTAGTTTTTTCTCATTTTGTCAATTCGGCATACTCGTCAATGCAATGTCCCTTCTACGCTTCCGTAGAAACTAGTTTGTGACATTTTTGACACAGTGAAATTAAAACATGTTTGTGAGTGACCATCGTGATAGTTCTACTGATACTCCATTATTGAGGCAATGCATCAATGGATTTTTTTTAGAGAATTGGGTTACTGAACAAGCCGCTGACTTAAGACCGTTTTGAGTCCATGCAAGTCGCATGACTCTAGTTAACAACTCTGCTCTAGAAATTAAAGTTAAGATCGAGCTTAACTGCTGTGCTCCAATGTTTCAAATGTGCATGGGTTCAAATCCCGCTCGATGTACGTGGTTTTTTCTCCCGGTACTCCGGCTTTCCTCATACTTGCCATACGCTTGCCTCTAAAATCGGTTGCCCAGCAGACGAAGTCGGTTGCGGGCCGGACTGAAGCATCATCAGGTGGACCAGTTAACTAGCCGAATCTGCTTTTGAGCGTAACTCTCTATAAAAGACTCCTGGAGCCTACAATGTGTCAATAGGAAGTTATGTAGTCTTTTAGTGAAATCGTATCATAACATGCGTGCGCATATCATTAGAAAAATCTGCCCCTTAAAAGTGGACGTCATAACTTGGCCGATAGCGTCACGACTTGGCCGATTTTTTAACAATAGAGAACCGCAAACAAAATCTCCTTGGAGTCTCTACCAGGTCTTTGCAGCCGACAAAATACTGTTAGTTCAGATTCCCTTAGAAGTATAGGCGGGCACTGGACCATGTAATCTGCAAGAATGTGGCTTTTTGTCAGTTGATTGATTTCAACCTAAATGCAGGGGTAGAAATAAGAGTGAAAAATCTTCGTTCCCTCGTGAACGTGGAACACTAGAACTTCAACGTGATGGCCTACCTCTTAGTGTTGGTCTTTACTTATTATACATTCCAATAAAGTGAGGGCGCTTGTCAATTGAACAGTACGTTCTATAGACTATTTCCCTCCACCATCACTAGGATCAGAATGAAATCTGAACTGAATCTGATCTGAACTGAAGATACTGAACTGAAGTACTGATATACAGAGAGCGCCATTCAAAGTGGTTCCCAATAGAACTACGTTAACGTTGTACTATAGAAGGTACGTCCAAGACTACCCTTCCGGTTGCCGTACCATAGTATCATAGGTCTACGTGGCCCTGTTAGACCAGCTGAAAAGAACAGATATTTTACTGGTCAAACAAACTTGAACGGTAACCGAATACAAGCGGAGATCAGCTTTAGATAACACCATTCTGGACTCAGCTTTTTGTTCTGAAAAGTCATTATGACTTCGGTCCCCAGGCTGACAGCCTTGGGGAGTTCATATAAGTGCTGCCGTTTGACCAGCATCAAAGAGGCTGAGAAACCGGACACCCCCACCGTAGATAAGCATTTACATGGGTTACGTTCCCCTAGCAATGAGCCCGTTTATATCTCCAAACACTGAGACATCATGAAGCTAAAAAAATCTTCTAAATTGCTTCTTATGCCCTGCTACAGGAAGCTTAACAGTATAGCCTACTACGATCATTCTTTTACTAACTGTACGGAGCTAATGAAGTAGCCTGTTGTCCAATTTTCCCTTAAAAGCAATTTGAAACACAATACATTGTCGTTACAGGGGCGTAGCGAAGGTGTAACCTTTTGGGTGTAGAGATCATGTTTTGCCGTCAGATCTGGTGCTGCGTAAAACGAGCGCTAGCGCGAGCTTTTGCGGGTGGAGTCCAGGGGTCCACCTTAGGGCCCCTCGTAGGGTCCAGGGGCAAAGCCCGGGTGGGGGCCCAGGGGGAGAAGCCCCCGGAAGCTCTGAGGTTTTAGCATATTTCTGGGTAAAAAATTAGGTCCCAGGATAGGTAAATATTTTGGTTCATAATACATTATCCAACGCAAAGATTCCTAATAATTTTAATTTGTTCATGCCTCTATACTTCAGGAGCTGAACCTGACGTTCAGGATTTGAACACTGGAATTTGTCTATTGAAAATTCAGTATAACCACCCAACCCCTTACTGCTCAGCCCATGTCGATCAAAAATTCGATAACGCCTAAATACCTTGTAGTATTACGAATTTCTTGCCTCGTTTGACCATGCAAAAGTTATCTATTGTACTCAAATTCTTTCTAAAATTCTCTTTAGTTATCAATTTTTTCTAGATACACTCTTTGGGGTTCTGACATCATACCACATTCCTTAGCAACGTAACTGGTTCCTTTCCACACATTTTGTGACTATTAAAGAAAATCTTCCCCGGGACAGTGAATTAAGTTGTCTACAGGTCTAGCTGCGTCTCCTTCCTCTCCCACACTCCCAGCTTCGCTTTATCATTTGTCATTTATCATTTTTTCCGTGGTCCCGATTTTACTCCATTTTTTTTCCGGCGGGCAGTTTTCACCCTGCTCCCTGGCTACGCTACTGTTCCAAAGTCAGGAAATCTATTTACTTCCTTTAAAGGGAAAATGCAGTAACTCTAATGAGAGTTAGTATGCCCAGTCACTCTAATTCATGAATGGCCTATTTTGATCATGTGGCAATATTGCCTCTAGATGGGAATTTAGAGAGAAAGAGAAAGAGAGAGAGAGAGAGAGGGGGGGGGGAGGGAGAGAAATTTTGTCCAAATATTTTCTTGGTACGTTACGCGCCAACTGGTGGTAGCACTCCGCTTAGAAAATGTCTCGAAGGTCCCTTTGAGGACGGGCCATGGACCTCTTTGGGAAAATTCCTGGATTTTCCGCCGCCTGCCCACCGACAAGCCAGCCTCGGCGTCATCAAATCTATCATCATTTCGTCCACGTTTGGTTGTCATTAAAAAGATGGTTAAATTGTGATCATTGTGATGATGATAAGGTCATTTGGACATTAAATGCTTTATTCTAATGTCCATAATTTTATTACTACTCCAGAGATTCGGGAGCATCTTCCGGCCCCATGGGGTGGTGATCTGGACCAAAAGCACTCGGGGTAGGGAACGCCACCTCCACAATTAGTTTGAAAAGCATAAAATCGGGACAGTAATTTTAATTTTGTCCCCGGACCAAATGGTCTGACTAAGTGCCCGCTTAAAACTTTCATGCTGCCCTAACCCCAAATTCGAGTTTTAGGGGCCCTGCAAGTGTTAACCGCCCGCCTTTAGAAGTCGGATTGCTGCTAACACACTGTCATAGAGAAATTGTGGTTATAAAAACAAGTTTTATTGATTAGTTTTCTTGGAAGCGCACTTTAATATACTTCTTCAAAATGTCGAAATAATAATTGTAACATGTTTGTAATTCGTCATTTTCTGCAAAATGTTGAATTGATTACATCTGAAAACTGTAGAATTTATCATTTTTCTGAAAAATTATAAATTGATTTCTTCTGATAATTGCACAATATATCATTTTTCTGCAAAATGAGGGTTTGATTACTTGTGAGATACTGTGTGAAAAAATCATCATTCATTTGTTGAACTACTAAGCATTTATGTTTACATTTTGACGGCACCTTAACTTTTCCGTAATTTTTCGAATTCTACTACTTTGACATAATGTTCTAACTCGCCAAAATGACAGTTTTCCGAATTTTGACATTTTGACGAGTTGTTTTATCTCGGCAAAATGACAATTTTCCGAATATTGCCATTTTGACGAAATATTCTATCTCGGCAAAATGTCAATTTTCTGAATTTTGCCATTTTGACGAGCTCATAGATCTCGTCAAAACGTCAATTTTCCCAAATTTTGTCCTTTTTAAAAAGATGCTGAATAACGTTAAAGGACAAATTTAAAATTTTTGTCAATTTAACGACTTAATTAAGTCGACAAAATGTCAATTTTACGAAAATTGCCATTTTGCCGAGATAGTTCGTTTTTCTTTTGCATGTCCCTTCTACACTTCCGTAGATAGAGATAGTAACATCTGTGCAACACGTCAATTTGCAGAAAATTGTTGCATTGACGAGATCCAGCAACTCGTCAAAACGACATTTTTTCTGAATTTTGTCGTTTTCACGAGAAAGTAACAACTGTGCAACCGTCAATTTGAAAAAAAAAAAAATTATTGCACTGACGAGATCCAACATCTCGTCAAAACGTCAATTTTCTAAATTTTGTCACGTTGCCATGTCGTCATTTCGTCAATTTGTAGTTTTTTCTCATTTTGTCAATTCGGCATACTCGTCAATGCAATGTCCCTTCTACGCTTCCGTAGAAACTAGTTTGTGACATTTTTGACACAGTGAAATTAAAACATGTTTGTGAGTGACCATCGTGATAGTTCTACTGATACTCCATTATTGAGGCAATGCATCAATGGATTTTTTTTAGAGAATTGGGTTACTGAACAAGCCGCTGACTTAAGACCGTTTTGAGTCCATGCAAGTCGCATGACTCTAGTTAACAACTCTGCTCTAGAAATTAAAGTTAAGATCGAGCTTAACTGCTGTGCTCCAATGTTTCAAATGTGCATGGGTTCAAATCCCGCTCGATGTACGTGGTTTTTTCTCCCGGTACTCCGGCTTTCCTCATACTTGCCATACGCTTGCCTCTAAAATCGGTTGCCCAGCAGACGAAGTCGGTTGCGGGCCGGACTGAAGCATCATCAGGTGGACCAGTTAACTAGCCGAATCTGCTTTTGAGCGTAACTCTCTATAAAAGACTCCTGGAGCCTACAATGTGTCAATAGGAAGTTATGTAGTCTTTTAGTGAAATCGTATCATAACATGCGTGCGCATATCATTAGAAAAATCTGCCCCTTAAAAGTGGACGTCATAACTTGGCCGATAGCGTCACGACTTGGCCGATTTTTTAACAATAGAGAACCGCAAACAAAATCTCCTTGGAGTCTCTACCAGGTCTTTGCAGCCGACAAAATACTGTTAGTTCAGATTCCCTTAGAAGTATAGGCGGGCACTGGACCATGTAATCTGCAAGAATGTGGCTTTTTGTCAGTTGAATAACAAGGAAGGACTTCAAGGACAGAATAAGTTTGTTCAACTTTCAAGGGAGCTAATTGTCTAATGTGTTCTTACCTAGGTAACCATGTACTATAAATTCAATCAAGACATTGCACGGGTTGACGACACTTCCCTATAACCAGCGGATGGTCAGGAATGCCATCAATCGTCGACGCCGCTTTCCAGTGAAAATGCGATCAAACCATTTTCTTCGTAGCAGAAGAGTACTATAGGTACAACGACTTGTTGGACAGAGTAGCTTCTGGCTACCCGAATTCAACATCTAGAAACTGGCATGGATGAGAGGTTGAACCTGCACAGCTTGGCTAAGTAGTGTTGAAGTTGTGAATTCTGTATAAGCGGGTTTATTCGGTGTCTAACTGTATTTGTCTCACATAAAATGTTGGAGGATGGACTAAAAACGAAGCAACTAAGTTTAGTGGAACTCTCATTTTACCTAGTGTATCGTTAACAATGCACCTATCTCATTCTCATTGGCGTAGCTCGGGTCTGATGATTAGTAACTGTACTAGGGGCTAAAAATCTGAGACGGCTATTAAAGTAAAAAAAATCAGACTGCTGCACTCTATACCAATCCAAACGTGCATTGCATTAGCCCTTGATTGGACGTAATCGCACTCTCAATATGAATGTTCGGTGCAATTGTGCGTCTAACATGCCAGGTCTGACAAAATGGAGGAAACATTGGCATTCCAAATGCCGTAGGAAGTGTAGGAAATTAAGGGAAGCCCAGGCAAAAGGAACCACTTAATTTCTACCCCTCCTATCTTCTGACTTGTTATTGCGATTCGACCAGTTGTGCCGCTAAGCAACAGTGTTGGTAATGTTTTATCATTAAAAAATGAGTTAAAGCTAATTGAATTTACAACTGTTTTTCAAAACCGATTTATAGAATTTCAAGGTGGTGGTTCATTTTGCCCAAGCCCCTGGCTAAAGGAACCATACCAATGGACAAAAGGAACCATGAATACAGTCAACATGAATGCACTGTAGTGGGTTTATATATAATTGACTGAACAGGTTGTTCTTCAGTAGTCTTAACAAATGGTGATAGGTGGTGGCTGAAGCCAGCGTGACCAGCCAGCAGTACTGTAAGTCAAGTCATTGACTCTCACAATTCCGAACAATGCACATTTTCCTTTTCAAACATAATACACACATAACAATTAGTGTTCATCATGGGCAAAGGCAACCATGGTTCCTTTTACCCGGTTCCTTTTGCCCAAAGTGTACGTTTCATTATGTACCGCAACAGCTAGCCCACACGTGAGTTTGTCAGCTACTATCTATTGTCAAATAAAGTTGTGCGCTTTGTAGCATTATATGAGTACATCATATCGATGGACTGTTCACCTAGTAATAACAGTCAATTTTCATAAGTACATTTTTAATAATGTGGGTAGTTTTTCTTTTTGTCATCCTACTGCTCTCTTCTCTGCCAGTCGCGAACGTTAATGGGGGTCAATAGTTGTTATGTGACAAGTCATATGCTGGATATATCTTGGGACTCCAGCAGCTTAACATGGCTAATCTACCGAGGTGATTTCTTTTGCCCGGGTGGTTCCTTTTGCCCGTGCTTCCCTACGCTCTAACTTTGCAGAAGTCATCGCTTGGACTCCCATGCTCATTTCGCCAAATAAAGGGAAAACTTGTCAGTCCAAACTCACTCTAAAACACAAATAAAATGTTTATTAAAATTCATGGAAAAACATTTGGTCCCAATATTGGGCCTTATACTGCACGACAGCCGCCCCCTCTGTTGAATGAGGGTTAGAGCAAATCAAGCGGCTGAAAAAGCTTTGGAATGTTAAAAAGGATACTAGCTTTTAGCGCTCTCTGCTTAAGGGTGATTTAAACAGTAAGGTTTTCTCTTCTCTTCCCTTCCTTCCCCTCTCTCCCTCACCTCCCTCCCCTCCCCTAACTCTCCCCTCTCCTCCTCCCCTCTCTTCTCCCCTCTCCTCTCTTCTCCTCTCTCTCTTTACTGCTTGAAAGAAACCCTACAATTTTCTGTAATTACAGACTGTGATATCAACAGATGGGGCACAACTATCTCAGCAAATTCTCAGTTGGAGGCAGTATTATGGGGAATTTCCCGACAAAGGATTGATTTCACTTTGAAAACGAAAATGGAGATAATTAAAAATTGGAGAAAAAAGAAACAATTTAATTAATAGGCTGTGATTTCTGTTCTTTTTCTTTTTCATTACGTGCAACCTACGGTGCTATAGAAATGTAAGTGAAAGCCATTTCAGTACACTAAATTATTATGTTGATAAGCAACATCGCGTACAAAGGAAGTGCTCAAGGAAGCTTTCACTTTTGTTTGAAGTATTATCAGAAGTACATAAGACATAGACTATTTGCATAGCAGTATTTATTACTCTCCATAAAAACCTTGGACAAACCTTTCGCGGTGTGAAGCTCCACTGTTTATCAGTACATGAAGAATTTAGCTCATAAAGTAATGTGATTTTCTACTCAAGATGCGCTTCCAGACCATTCTCCTTGTAATGTAGGATTGAACAAACAAAACGGTAAAATAACAAAATGTTCGATTATTACGCTGTCTTTGTTTATTACACATTACTTTGGATTTGTGTTGAGGGCAATGTTGAGACACTTTTGCGTGTGTCTAGAGAAGAAGATTTGGTTTCCCTACGTTGTTATGGCCAGACTAAAGAGTCGAAAAGATGGAAACATGATGGACACGTAATCAGCTTCAATAATCACATCATCGAAGATTTTGAAGGTTTTTATTCACTATCCACAAACTATTCATTACTTATTGAGTCGGCGTTACTCTATCATGACGGATATTATGAGTGCCTTCATGGCCCATCCGTAGTGTCAAGACACATGCTGGTCGTTCAAGGTTCGTGATGATCTCAATTTACGACTTTTTCGCTGTTGTGTATGCTATTTTGGCATAACAATTTTGCAAATTGCATAACATATCAAATGATCTTTTCTATTTAAAAGGATTGCAAAAGAACTATCTTTAACGTAGAGGCATGTCGGTAATGTTGGAACATTTTCAGGAACAAAGTAAAAAGTAGAAAACAAACTAATATTGCTTTAGGGCATGATGCTTTTTCGAGGGTAAGTAAATCAGTTTACATTTGTTTCGAAAACGCTTTTTCATGCAATAGGCATGAAACGTAGTGTCCGAACTTACTAATACCTAATCAATTTAGATTCCGTGTGCTTGACTGTTACTGTAACGAGTTAATTGAATACCAGTTTGGTAATGAGACCATAAAAACTTCAGTTTGGTTCCTTACAATGTCAAATTAATCCCGTTCCACGCTCTAAGCGATAATAACAACCGAGCAGAAAGCTTGCATTCACAAGATTCAAAGTAAGTAAGACAATGTTTTTCACACCAAAACAAAAATGCACACGGTAGTACACAGTAGAGAAGGTCGCGTGGCAAACGTTCCACTGAAATACTGTAGTTTTCTCAGAAATTAATTCATAAAACGTACACAAATAACATTGAGGTAAATTTACATTTGATCTTCTCATCGACAAATGATTTCAAGATTTAAATGTCAAAATAATTTACTTTGCTAGTGTTTTTAGAGTGCTAGTTAACTAAATACGTATACTTCATTTTACAAACTCCTTCAAACTCCTTCAAGATAAGAGTGACATATTAAGTTTGTTAGTTGTACTGTACACCTTTCATACATAAATGTTAATATCTTATGGGTCATTTTTTGTCTAAAAAGAGTCTGGCAACATTTTAGGCATGATACATGATACGTTGATAGAGTTTAATTTAGTAAGTTTACTTGTCTGTTGGTATAACGTAGAACAATAACAACCTTTATATAAAACAATAAAAGATAACATTTCAGTTTAAACGTTTTCTTCTAAACAGCTAATGATTTACACTCATGTTAGTTGAGGAAAATTCAATTATTTTGCTTGTATTAGGAAAAAAACAATTGTTGCAAATAGGTCTATACTTTTCGCAATTTCTTAAAAGCGGTTATTTCCTCCATGAACTAAACAGGTAAGTTTGTGATACTTCGTTCCTGACAAATGAGTTACAAATGAGTTATTTTGTAGTCTCTACCTTGCAATAAAACTCAAGGAAGTTGCAAAAATGGTCCTTTGATAGCAAACAAAGTATTGGTGTTCAGTGTATCGAAGGAAATGCCTCCGTCTTTCGCCACAGATACTAGATAATACAACATAATTTAAAGAAACATATATGTAGCCATGCGAGTCCCCGTCAAGAGTCAAGAAGTACTGAAACACAGTTATTTTGTTACTTAACTTTTGGTTTGCTCGAAACTCTTTTGTTAAGGATTTTCTCACTTTACCCTTCCTTACTAAACTAACACAGTATGAGTGGTATTACGAGAGGAATTCCTTGTTAAGTTAGACCACGTTCATTTGATGTGGACATAATTCAAATGGTTTCATAGACGGAATGACTGACTATTTAGTTATTCTCCTGCTTTGATCAAGTCTTACATCAACAAGCCGTGCTTGTGCATATATGTCACCGGCTTTTTATCATTCCCTTTAGGTACATATCACAGCAATGTTTATTATTTTCCAAGGTGTGTTTAATTTGCATGGTCATGTATTTAAAGACAATATGTCGTCACAAATGCCATCGCAAACCATTTGAAATTTTTGCCAATATTCTGATTGCTTGAAATTTTTTGTGGATGTATTAGAATGCCTGTAATTTTTTTAAGCTGATTTCAGAAAAAGCCATCTTCAGTATTTCTTAATGCCTTAAACATTACCCCATAAATATACATTGTTCTCGGAGTCACAAATATCAATGCAAATAACGCGTGCAAGAAAATATATATATATATATATATATATTTTAAGAGAAAAATTGAAAAGAAAATCGGTAACTCCGAGACAAATAGTTGCACATGGAGACAGCTACCGGTGTATCATCTGATAGAAATAAACTAAACATGGTACGGTACACCTACTCGTTTATATCCGTGTCTATTGTACATTCGCCTAGTGCGACAGTCGAGAAGTACTGAAAAACCAACTGGTCGTGATAGTGTTGTAGATCCCGGCGCTCCTCGCACGGTGAAGGGCAAAGGAGGGCTACATTTTCACTTTTCGCTGTTCAGATATTCTGTAAGACTCAAAATATTACGTTGATTTGTAAGTGGGAAATATTGAATGCTAATGGCATCCAAAGAACTGCAAGGTTCCACCTTAATTCAGGTATTTGGGTCTTGCTAGTTGCAAGGGGCGGTGGCGATCCAATATCTTTTAAGAGAACTCAGCAACGAAGTAATCTGACCATCCGCACTGCAGGATTGTCATGCAATGCAATGACCCTTTTTGTAATCCCTTAAAAACCAATAATGTAACAAAAATACCGACAATGTAGTAACTCGACCTTACCGATAATGTAACCAAAATTTACTGATAATATATACAATTCTATAAACCGATAATGTAGTAAAAAATGACGCTTAACATTTAAATTTTACGTTGGTGTACGTAAGACGCATCCCAACGCGTACATAAATACGTAGTTTCCTAGGTAAGCGTAAGTGTAACTTTATAGGGGCCAGCATGTAATTCCAGATTTTGATCAGTCGCCCCTACGTTTTACCTGATTTTACTTTCAAGGAAGGCAAATCTTCATTACTTGAATAACAACGTAAATTACACCCAAATTTTCTTCAGACAACTCAGTATTTTCAATTCTTCTTGGATAAAACCTCCAATGTTTTATTTTTTTCATACATTAGTGTACGAATCAAATTTAAAATATTCCTGCTCACCTTCAGTGCTCAACATTTGAAACAACCTAGTAAATATCTCTCAGCTAATGTCTCCCAGTGCTCCTTCTCGTGATCTTCGTTTCTTTGACAAGGTGCAAAATGGGACGAAAAATTATTGCTTTTGGACGATTTCTTCCAAAAATCTTCCTGTCATTAAAATTTGTCAGGGACAGTTCTACATTCCAATATTGCTTACTCGATTATTCCATTGTAGAGCAGGAACCATAATAACCTTCAAGGTTTCTTTGTGCTTTGAAGGACACAACTACGTTCGTCCCTCAGCAGCAGGCGGCAATAATTGAGACCTGTAATAAATCCCCATTTCAAGTTGCAACAGTCGGCCAATTGCGCAATGAAACATTCTTTTCTTCTTTACCTTGAAAGTCTTTCAAAAGCAACAATTGTTCCTACCAAAAACTTCCAAAAGGCGTAGGAGAAAATTGAAGGACGAAAAAACGAGGTCGGAAATCTTCCAAAATCGTACCATTTTCACTGGGTTGCCATTGGGAGGAGATAAAGATGAACTCTACAGTTGTTCTCACCTGGAGAAAACTCACATGACTTCAGTAGCTACAGTATCCCCTATGATCTCAAGTAGCTGACTTTTAATCTAGGCCTGTAAACATGTAATTGTAAATATAAATGTTCATGAAGTACCATATGTGTTTTATGGTATACATTTGGGGAAAACACGGTTGCCGATAGTAGAATATGTGCGAAATATTATTTTCGGTCAAAGAAGGAGTTTGGTTTGTTATTAAAATATAGGAATCGCTGCGACCAATAATCTAAGGATATTATGATTAAGGGGAATAAGCAATCTCCCCAAAACTCATTTGAAACAGTTTATATAAATTCCTTTTTTAACTTCAGGGCTTTCAAGTAAGTTTCATGATCCCTATGAAAGGTAAAGAAGGCTTTATTTTACATGAATGAAACAATTGATAGAAATGTTTTCAGACTATTTAAAAGCGCCATTCAGGAATTAGGATACCAGGCTGCAGGTACACAGGTTCAGTTTGGGGCCACTGTATTTCTTTAAAAGAAAGTTAAAGCCCCATCTACCAGATCATACATTGGTTGAAAACATTTTCATAGAGTATGCATCTACTACTCCCAACAATACTATACATTACAATACTGATTGAACCCTTGTAGTTGAAAAAGAAAGGGTGCTTTTACACTAGATCCGGATCTGATCGCCCGATGTTATCAGTATATCGAATTACATGTATGGCTTGATCCT
>WURT03654346.1:3488-35081 GCA_009936505.3 Holothuria glaberrima
CTGCAACCTAGAGCATTTGTGATGCCAAATTTTCTCTTTCACTGGTAACCCTACAAGGGTAGATGAAGAACCAAAGTGATAAATTTGTTCTTTTGAGTGACTTCTCTCAGCGAGCTAGGAAATTAAAAATCTAGCCATTTATTTTACCTCAGCTTAAATCATTATTGATGGTGGATGGCGGTCAAGTCAGGGTGGCTAAGGTCTGCAAGAGCCGAAGGCACTCGTGATATAACGAAGTGCGTTATCCTTACAGTCTTCAGTGTTTTTTCTTGCTTCAAGGAAGGTGGTTTGTTCAATAAGCCTTTTCGCAATTACGATTGTGAATATAATTAAACCGCGCTCACCATATACAAAGTATACAAAAATACAAGTTATTTAGGACAGGTTAATAAGACAAAAATGCCGAAAAGAGGGTGTCCATGTTGTTCAAAACACAAAATCACAGGTGAACACATAGGCGTACGGGACTCTTCCAATTTGGGGGCAGAAATTTTTTGCCCGAATCTCAAAAAAGTTGCCCAAAGTCAAGGACGTGGATCCATCTCCGAAGACTGGGGGGGGGGGGATTTTCACCATTTGTGAATCGCCGTCCTGGGGAAGGGGTCTAAGGGGAGGGTGTGTCCCCCTCCACTTTTGAAAATTTGTGCTCACGTAAGGTGGAATAGATGCAAAATGGTGCTACATTTATTGCTAAATTGGTGTTGGATATATTTCCAAGAATTTCTACATTTTTAGGAAATCTTTTCATCTTACTTGTTTAAGTGAACTTTTTAATCAGTTCTTTGGGTAAATCAGAACTACACTGCACGAAGTAAATGAACAGTAAATTGTTAGACTACATATACCATTCGCAAGTTAACTCATATCTTATGAAATTTGGACATGGAAGTGACTGTGCATGTCAGAGCCTTTTCCAAAGTCTGATAGAGGTGATACTAGCAAATAACTACACGCGCGCCGGGCGCGCTAAAATTTTTGCACTGTTTTCGGGAATTCGAACAAAAATTCCGGAACTCAGTAGAAATTTGGGTGATCTTTTCACTTTTTCTTCATCTCTGCCGAAATTTCACCTATTCTGTGCCCGAATTTTGGTATTTTTTTGCCCGAATTTTCGACATTCAGAAACTTTTTGGGGGCAGTCTGCCCCCTGCTCCACCTCGTACGCCTATGCCTACACTCCGCGCTCATATAGAAGGGGATTATCTGAATATCTTCTAAAACAAACGCAGTTTTTGTACTGAGTGTTGTAGGTAGGGCAGTTTTTCAAGATATACGCATGGGCACTCGAAATTTCGAAAAAGCTTACGGAAACAGTGGGGAATCCTTTTTTTTCGTGCAGGGCCGTTTGGAAGGTCATAATCCAATCGGGAGCCTTACACA
Organism: Holothuria glaberrima; assembly: GCA_009936505.3. Lineage (NCBI taxonomy): Eukaryota > Metazoa > Echinodermata > Holothuroidea > Aspidochirotida > Holothuriidae > Holothuria > Holothuria glaberrima. The sequence continues at coordinate 4,869 of WURT03654346.1, forward strand.
GAGATGATGCATTACGCTTCCTCCAAAGGGTGCAGGCTAAGGGGCCCCAAACAGGCTCTACAGTGGGGTGTAGGGGACTTGAGAGTCTATGCGAGACCTGGGGAGAAGCCCTCGGAAGCTCTGAAATTTGTACTGAATTGTAGGCAATGGAATATTCATCCACTATCTTTAAATGACACAAACTGTGCATTGCTACTCAGAGTAGAAGCATTACAATAGGACCATGTGTCTTTTTACTGTATGTCTAAAATTATCACAATGAATGAGCCAATATGAAAAGTCTAACGTTTATTTTGCTCTTGCGTCGGAGAGACAGTTCTAAACCCCCCGCCTTCCTTCCCAAATCTACCGGAATGGATGCAATGCCCGCTGAGTTTCGAACTCTAATGGATAGGGCTACACATGTGGTAGTGTAATCCTTTACAATGTTATGTGGCCTATCTGCCACCCAACGCTTCCGTTACCTCCAGAGGTAAACGATTTTGCACCTGATTTATGTCTAAGTAACGGTTGGCACGTTATATTGTGCATGCAAGGGTTTTAGTAATATATACTGGTGTTTCGCAGCAGCCTACGTTAAATACCCGAAAAGTGGCACTGTATGACCAGGATAAGAGGTGGCATCCTGAGCCAAAAGATTAGTGTCAATTACATTTCAAGGGATCTGAATTTACATTCATGAATTACCTCGTGGGGACGGACCAAATGGTCTCGCCGGCCAGTTCCCCACCCCCGGCTTATAGAAACCAATAATTTCGGCACGCTCCCCTGCAGTTTACTTTGTTTTCTTTCATACTCCAGTAATACAAAAATATATTACCAGCCCCACCCTTTTCGAAGGTTACCTAAACATACTGAACAAACTGGATTTGTAATAAGATAAGGAATTTATCCTCGATCACATAGTGGTTGTCTCGCCTGAACTCACTGTTCTAGGAAAACAAACCCATGCTCAACGGTTTTCCGACAAATTCAACTTCGAAAAATGAAACATGCATGGAAAAAACATGAAATGCATGGTCCAAATAACACAAAAAGTCTTGTAAACATGTGTAAAACCCGAAATAGTCATCGCAGTTTGCGTCTCTTGCACCACGTAGATGGGATTGTTCGTACCACCAATCCTTCCGACGGGCTTGCTTCTTTCCCAATATTTCGCATAAATTTTATCATTTCTGGTAAAATTATGACCTTGGTAAACAGAGGCCTCCCAACAAAGACTATTGTCCGTATGTAAACTTATCAAAAACACCACTGTGGCTTAAGTTCAAGTGTAGTGGAGTAACTTCCATTGACGTCCACTTGCACAAGTCCATAGGTATTTCCTGGAATTTTCAATTTTTCAGAACACGCGCGCCATGATCCTTCCTGTCGTTGACGAAGATCGTCAATCGAATTAAAAGCATTGGGTTTTATTTAATTTTAGAACGTTTTTACGTTGAGTAGCAGTCGTTAGAGCACACGTCGTATGACGACTCGCGTACTCTATTTCTGTTCACCTCGGAGCACAAATTACTGTTTTGTTGGAAAAAAGGAAGGAGATTCTGGTAGAAAAGTAATTATTGGTTTAGTAGATTTGAAGCAATTTAAAAAAATACGTTGCCCCACCTTACAAGGAAATCCTAACAAAAGTTTTTTTTTACTACCGTGGAGTACTGTAGGACTTGAGAAACAAAAAAAGAAAAATAGAGAAAATTTTAAAGCAAACATATTCCGGCCCCTTGTATCTTCCCAGAGGAATGTGATGGACGACACAAAGCAATTTCTGCTTAGCCCCTCTCTGCAGTGTCTTTAAATGAGTAGACAGTTCAATTAAAGCGGCTTATTGAGTTGATATGGATTATTTTTGTGACGAGTTTGAAGAAAATCATTGCATGACTATGCTTCTAATTAGTCTCGTTAACCGTGTTTCACTTCCTTTAGTTACCGAAAATGTGAGAAATTGTAATTCTTGTGTACAGGGATTGCATATTATTACTATGTAATGGTAAAAAGTGTGTGGTCACAAATTTGTAAGAAATGATTTTAATCATTCATTACCCTGTCGTTGTCATTTCAGTTGTGAGTCAGAAGTGCAGAATCTCTTAGTTTGACCATTTACCACCAAGATATTAGTAAATCTCAACAGTTGTGAAATAAAATCATGAATTTTGTGAACCAACTCAATAAGCCCCTTTTAATACTTCTCTTTCGTACATGCAAAGAACAAGTATGTGATTTTTTACATCCCACTTTACAATAAGATTCAGTGACAAGTAGTGTAAAAAATAGTTTTACTTTAATGCAGGTTAGTTTGTTCATTTTTTCGCAGAGTTCATTTTTCGTGTACGTAACTTTGACTCAAACGTGACGCGGCCTTGGAAAAACTGAAAGAAGGGACGCGACAACGGGAGCGCTGGAGTTTATCCATTTCAACAAGATATTGTTGCACTGAGGATATCCTCTGCAGAGAAAGATTAAATTTTTCAGATGATATAAGTGGACACAACATTAATTCGTCATATCATAGATGGCACAAGGATTTGCACGACTTGGAGGGAGGGGGGGGGGGTGAGGGACAGTGACCAGAAGCCCTGGCAAAAAACACAAGTTGCTATGAGGATGGTAAACGAGTATACATATTTTTAAAGTAGCAAAATTTCGGGTGTTTATTACACGGAATTTGAAAAATGACGAATATGTTCTTCTCGAAAGTAGAAACACATATTTTATCTTACCCATTAAGGCTCCCTGACGGAATTGGAAAAAAATCTTCCACTTTGGCAGCCTACCCGTGCGAGAGAGGCGGATGACCCTCTTTCGCTCCCTGGTGCCACCTCTGAGTCATATGAGGCAAGGTTTGAAGAATATTAATCAAAACGAAGACTTTTCAGATTAACGAAAGTTGGTCTTAGTAATTTATTCTATGACTGAGGGAATTTCATTTTCGTCATCAAAAGTATGAACAATCTTCGAAACAGAACACATACACAGCGGGGGTCCGGAGATCTCCCCGGGAAAATTTGGGAAGAAAGGGAACCCTTATATGAGATTTCCCAGGTTTTGGGGGCCTTGAAATCATAATTTGGACAGCAAAATTTTACAGCATTTTAGTATTTTTCTCATGTAGACTACCTTTTGTTTGGAAATCTCGGGTTGGGGGTAGTTGTTCCTTGCTCCTGCAGGCTACGGACCTGCAGAAAAATGTCCTATTCCTGAATATCCATCAGTGCCTGTCGATACCTCTTTTTGCAGCTGCTACTATTTATCAGGTCAAGGCTTGCTAGTTGTGCTAACTAGGCATACCCGGATTTACTTTCAGCTGTCCGGGAGGGCAGTACATAACCTCCCATAAGGGGCCTTTTCAGTATCACTTGTGGTGACATTATTTGTATGTAACATTATCTAAGCGGAGTGCCACCTTCATTGGCGTGTAGCCTACAAATTAATCTTTGGCAAAAGTGTCAATACAGGCTTATTGTCTGAAATGCCACATCTCAGGCCTTCCAATGAACATAAAACTTTTCTCTCTTTCATGATGAATATTTTTTATCCCCTCTCAAAGAGGACAACTCAGACACAAGTTATATGTAGGAGACAAATAGAAACTGACATCGTTCTGTTTTAAGTGGTGGATTCCTTTTTATAATGTGTTAAAAAGGAAATCGAAGGTAATATATGAGCATGCCATCTGTATAGAATTCTTATAGAAGTCTTTATGACTAACACCCGGCCAAGGTTGATGATGCAGAAGGCTCGGGGAAGGAGGTTGAATTATTCTGAGGGGCTAAATCTAACAGAGAGTGAAAATGAGAACCAGAGAGCCCAAAGGCTTGGTGATTCCTTGCCAAAAGGGGGACGCTTTGTTACACAGAGGTTCAAAGTTATACTTCTTGACTACATCATTTTTCACGATGCGATCACAATTTGACCCCTGCTGACGCACCAAAACTTGAATAATGAAAAAAATTGTAAAAGAACATGTCTTAAAACAGATTTGTCTGTGCTTCCTCCCTTGTAATGCCATGCTTACATAGTTCAGTTTTTTTACCTCTGGTGACCTCAAATGACTTGTGACCACCAAAAACAAATGGGTTCCTCCTCTCAACATGACAAATCTATATACTAAGTATGAATAGTTTCTGCTGTCTTTCCCATCTTCACGTATCATGATAATTAGGTTTTGACCTTTGGTGACCTCAAATGACTTTTGACCTTCAACAAAACCGGCCGCCAGGGTCCTTCCTATCAACATCAAAAATCTATAAACAAAAAAAAAAGTTGACTGTGTCCATCATTAATATCTTGAGTATTGTGTATACGAAGGCTTTGTTCTTGACCTTTGGTGACCTCAAATGACCTTTGACCTTCACCAAAGCAATAGGGTCTTTCTCTTAACAAGGCACATGTATATACCAAGTATGAAACGTGTCTGTCATTGCTATCTTGAGATATTACAAGCCATTTATAAGGTTTTCGCAGTTTAAAGTCCGGGGACCTCAGATGACCTTGACCTCCACCAAAGACAATAGGGTTTTTTCTCGTAATATATCAAATCTATATACCCAATATGAAAAGTGTCGGTGATTCCTATCTCGAGATATCGTGATTACAACGTTTTCGGTCGCTGACGTCTGTGACCTCAAATGACTTTTGACCACCAAAAACAATAGGGTTGTTTCTCTCAACAGGAAAAATCTATAAACCAAAAATGAAAAGTGTCGGTCATTCCTGTCTTGAAATATCGCAATTACAACAAGCGTCACAAACACACACACACGCACACGCAAGTAGGATTTACTTACAAACCGAGGACCTCATTGCTTTTTCCTTTGTGTTTACTTCCTTAACCCTAACCTAAACAATATACTGTCTATTGCTGAAACTTTCGATGACTTGAGAAATCTATTGAATTTCTTTCAGAGGCCCTGAAATCCATTGTTTAGGTCGTCAGTCTGAATGCCAAACAAACTCACACACACTCACACACGCACACAATGCATGGAAACTGAAACAATGATTTCTTGCCATGATCTTACCAATCCTCTATTGTAGTGGTGGTCTTCGTGGTTTCAGCATAAAGTACCTACCATCATGGTTTAGCTACTTCAGTTTGTCAGTTGCCCATCATTCAGGTTTTCAGTTACGTTTGTATCTGCCAATTGGCCGAATTGATTAGTTGCCAAGCTGGTCACATTTAGTAAAGTTTGAATATAACGTAAATGTCGTATTTTTGTGTGTTAGAAAATATCCTGCTTTTAATAGCATCATTCTAATGAACACAATTTCGTTAACACCCAGAACTTCCGAGTCTTCGTCCCTTGAAAACTAACCAGGGAGCTGCCCCTGCACCCTGCAAAGGGCCCTTTGGCGAGCTCTTTGGACCCATACTGGAATCATACTGTTTCGCGTTCCTGCAGCGCCGTCGGCGTCGTTTCAGTATTCAAACATGAATACGCCCCATGACAAATCCTATCTATGCGTCTAATATGGGTAACATATTTGGCAAAACGTTTTGTTGGTACACTGCCTGTAAAGTTTATAGGCGTAGCCATTTGGGGCATGCACCCCGAAAAATATTTTATAACACACCCTCCCCCAAACAACTAATAATTTAGCGATAAAGTGATGTGCTTAAGTTTCTTTAAGTAACGCTGGATGAGCACTAAACACACCTTAAAAATCACATATTGCCAATTTTTCTTTTTATGTGGCCTCACTTCTTTCGATTTACAGCCCGCCAGGATAGATTATGCAGAGAGTTGGGATATGGAGGGAAGGACAGGTGATGCAGTGATTGCTCCCTTTTGCGTTTGAACCATAGATATATCCAAAATGTCCTACAGTGAGTAAAAATGGGAAAACTAGAATTCAGGATGCGTGAGGGCTAAATGCGATGAGAAAAAAAATACATTTTAGCCGTTGTTAGTGTTATGAACAAAAAGTAAGACAAATATACAAATGAGTGGTTGCCCCCTTTGCCCCGCCCCTTTGCTAAGCGCCTGTCCCATATTGCCGGACCTGGCACTCCGTGCTTCTAAAGTTGCATTTAAATTTCATTAATTTGCACATATGAAAATGATAAAACTTCGCTTTAAAAGTTTTGGCTCTATATATAGCTGCCCGTTTCACTGGGCACAGCGATGGCAAAAACAAAAGACCCTTTCTTTCCATAACACTACGACGTTACATGTTGTGTGAATGCTCAACAAAGGAAAACGTTTGTCTGTATACATTTTTCAATGTTACACAGCAGAGAAATAGCCTGCGTGGAGGGCAATGGTTCACGGGAGATGAGCAGACCTCTCCGTAGAGGCGATACTAGATCTGGTGGATGAATCTCCTGTCTCCTGCATTATACACCTGAACACAGTACACACCAAAGGCACGTGGGCTCAAGCTCTCACTTTTGTTTTCAGCACACCGTGTAGGGCCTATCTAGAAAGTAGCCTATCATGAAGTTCTATTTCATGATAAAACCAACTGACCAATGGACGTGCAAAGCGAAGTACTGACTTTCTCTTACAAAGTGATTTTACCGAATGAATTTTCAAATGCATGATTTTTTGTACTCAATTCTAAACTTTCGAAGTTTCATTAAAAGATCGATATAAAAGTCATTTAGATAAAATTTACCAGGTGTTGAATTGCCATTTCCCCAATCTGGGAGACATTGTGACATTGATTTCTTTGTTTAGCCGATGATACGCGCCAACGAGCGGTTGCGGGTCCAGATTAAAACTAAGAAGGGTCCTCATCCGATATCATCTGCCCTGGAGGGCCGCCTTGCCACAGCCGAAAAAAATCACTAACAACTGAGCAAACATAGTAAACACAATACCATTTTGCATCTTAGCTACCGTACATACACTAGACTTTCTCAAAAGTAGTAGTGTCACCCATCCTTTAGATGACAGCCTTCCCTACAAAACAGGATAAGCTCACTAAAGAAGTTCACCCCACCCTTAGATGACAGCTTTCCCTTAAAACACCTAGAATAAAAAGTAAACTAAATGAAGAGAATTTCTGAAAACAATCCGTTCAGAGCTTTGCCAAAGATTGCAGCAAAATTCAGCCAACTGACGTAAATGTCAAGTCCCCTCCCCCTAGACCTACCCCAGTAGGGTGGCTTTTATAAATCTGATGACAAACTATCTCCTGAGCGCCATTGGTCTCTCCGCTTTGATTGTGTCACAAACTGACCCCATTTCCCTTGATTTGTACAGATAGCCTGGCAATCATCTGATGTAAACTAAAATTGAACAAGGGCTGGAATAAAATGCATATTTATGGATGATTAGTGATCACTGACTAGAACTTGTATATTTCAATCTACGACTATGGTAGCATTTTATGAGAGTTGGTAGGGCACATGTATAGTTGTGGGCAAATACAATTTACATATCCCATGATATTTAAATGACTTTTGGCATGTAGTATATTCACAAGGTTGTTAAGATAAATATTTGAGCTGCCTCGAGTAAAGAGACTACGTATTCTCATCACTAATGATGACAAAAACATCACTAAAGTGGTTGGAAAACAATTTCTGAAGTACTTTTTTATGAAGATTCCTAATAGATAGTAAAAAAATCTTCTTTAGATTCAGAATTTTTAAATTATCAAAAATAGGGCGAGTCTAAGCCTGTCTTTCAAGATGCGTATTGGTGCGAACAGCTCTTTTTGCAGAATACAGAGCCTGTAAAAAACTCACTAATTTTGTCATCACTTAGGCACAGTTTATACAATGGTACACAGGCTCTGATTTGCATATTTGATGTAATGTAAAAAAAAATTGTAATGAATAATTACCCAACACGACTGCAATAAACCTAAAAAATATTTTTCCCTAGTAATATGAATGTTCGTGACTGAAGGGGTTATGTAGGCTGTGTAGGTGTCACCGCCCTGTAAGTTGGTGCAATAAGATAAGAGGCGATATATGAGAGAATAGTATAAAGAGACAAGAAATTATTGAGGGAGAATACTTCTACTTTTATAAAAGACTCCAATTGTTTTTGCGACCTTGCCCCACGTTATATCTGGGCAGTTCCTCCAGCTCAAATTGGAGTCAATATGAAATCCAAGAAATTGTACGTTATCTCAAGTTATACAAATGTAATCGATTGTAATATTAAGCTTACGATAATACTGATACTAATAAGGATGAAAAAACACCAAGTTAGAGTGGCAAATCATTGATATACAGTAGAAAAAGTAAAAGACCTAAGAAAAAAGCATTGTGGAATACCATGCACAGACAACATTGCTGAAACCATGGAGAACTACCATTCACACTGATGAAATGCTTACCTCAAAAGGTAGCTTCAAATCCATAAGAAAGCGTTGCCCCATAATTCATTATACTATAGTTTACCAAGGAGAATTGGGTTATTCACCGCCTTTGAAAGATCTAAAAGTAAAGAAGGCCAACAATGTAAAGTAAGTTTCTAAAACCATCGACTTTGTAGTTTGCAACTAATATCAAGAGCAGCCATGTTGTGAAGTTTTTACGATTGTGAACCAAACTGTGAGGTAGAGAGAATAATACTGTTTTTCAACTTATTAATTACATCATAGCTTCGGAATACTTAAAATAAGTGGTATTCACATATTTAAGATATAGTTTTATTAACAAGTACGTTAACAATTTTCTATCTAATGTTTTCCGTTACATTATTCACCCTGAGAATAGTGTACCAGGAATAACAATCTTACTCTATGTATGGTAAATTTCTTTTGAACAATTACTGCTAAAAATTACGGAAGTAACTTCCAAGTGGTGTAAGTAAACTTACTGCGTATCCATGCTTCAAAAATCGCGTTAAGACTTACTTAGGTCTGTATTTTGTGAGATGTTTTTTGCGTTATAGGTTACTAGCTCGTTAAAATTTTTGTTTGTTCTAGTAACCTGTCTATACTGATAATGTACCTCTGAATTTTATTTGTATTTGCATTTGTGTAGACAAAATGAATGAATGGATGGATGTTCTTGTTTATAAGATCAAGTAAACGACTGAAACAGGTTTTCTATTATTTAGTATAGAAAGTTAAGTTGCTTTTGCTTTCTTTTACAAAGGAAGTAGTAAGTTTTATTGGCAGAGTGACTGTTTCGTCTAACATCATTCCCCATGTATCAACAACTACCGAGTAAACTTGTTTACAGCTTTTGCTTTTTAGAAGGAAATAAAATACTTTATAGTCAATATTATGTTATACTTTTCAAACTGCTTAGTCCATTAAAGACCACATTCTCCCATGTTTCTTAGTTCTGTCTAGGCCCGTTTGCAGGAGGGGTTTGTGTTACAGAGTTAAATTTGTAAGTTTGTAAACATTGCATTTCAAACTACTGAAACAGCAAACTAGATGCACCTAGGTCTGAACAGGGTCTACACCGTGCCACATCTAGCAATCTGGAAGACTTGTTTGTCAAAATTTTTCTCTGAACGCTATCCGCCAACTCCTGATGGTAATGCGCCGCTTGGATTGTCTCATAGCCCCCCCCCCAACACACACATATATACCAAGGCCATAGCCTGGGAAAAATCTCTATTTGGCAGATGATGACACTTGCTCAGCGGATCACCATGTGGGGTGCCTACAAATAGTTGACACTCGGGTGGATCCTTCCTTTTCCAACTGTGCATGAGTGCAATCCGGGGGTACATGTAAGGCCTGGCTTAGGTAAGAAGTTGTGCTATCGTTTGCAAAGCCTTGAACTGGTTATATCTTCACAAATTGTATTTTGTAGTGATATTGTTCCTAATTTGTCTGGGCTTAAGTTAAGAGGTGCTCTCTAAGAGAAGGGGATGACACTTTTTGTAGTACTCGCTATACTCTTTGAGGAATTTTTGTCTTTCTTAGGTGGCTTGGCTAAACTAGAGCAACTATGATGCAGTATCTCAGTACTACCATTAAACTTAAATAGGTTGTGTTCAGAGTATCCTACTTAAGGCAAAATTATAGCCCAAGCAACTAATTCAGAATAAGTTTTTTAAATACATTCAGTTTGTATCACTCAAGTTTTCAATTATGGCTTTGTCATTTGTAAAACAAACAAGAAGTCAGCTCATGTTATCAGCGGGGCCAAATTATTAAGAGGAGGGGAGTTTCATTGATCCCAAAACTATGTTACAAAATATATGTTAGCCACATACGTTGCCAGATACCGCAAAGGGGCATTTAGATTTTGGGGAGAAAGAGCGATAGTGGGTAAACTGATGATTCCCAAGTCAGAAACAAAATGCTCATCAGATAACTGTAAACAGTACATAAAGTAAGAAAATTGTCCACAAGATACCATGAAATGAAATCAGCCACAGGCAGCAGCGGACAGAGTTACTGTCTGTTAGTTACAGTCAAACAAGCAAAAATTATTAGAACTCATCTCTGGCTAACGCTTTTATCCTGGGGGCCAGGTCAACATTTTGAATACAAAAGATAATCCTTTCTGCATGATCACAACATTTCCTCAATCTTTCTGCACTGCTACAATGTTATAGCCAACATGAGAAAGTGTGACACTGATAACTGCCATTTCACCCTTCAGTAAGCATGTACAGGTACAGGGTTGGGTCTCCAGATCACCTGTGAATGATCAATTATTTTAAAATCAACCATGTATGAGGGCTGTTCGACCTTATCTGTCCACTGTACAGCCTTCTAGAGGATTTGTTTTCTATGTGAGTGCTGTGTACACAGAACTCAAAGGGATCTTTTATTTCTGCCAGCTTCAAATCGCAGACTAAATGCACGCAAGGGATCATGGGAAATGGGAGTACAGACAATGGGTTGCCATTGTCCTGTTTCATTTTCAGTAGTTTTTGCCTACTAATCAGCCAAAATATCCCAACAAGGTCAAAAGGGCAAATCTCACCGACAACATCTTTTTCCTCTACATCAAAAGCACTTGCTTTCCAAATAAGGTCATAAACAGCCACAAAATGACAATGTTATAAAGAATTTGTCCTACAGCTGGTGACTGGCCAGTGTGACTACTTCTCATTACATGTTATGTATTGAGATAAAAATGGACCCAAGTTTGGTGAAGCTTCTCATAACGTAGAATTGATTATAATATGTTTAGGAATCAGTTCATTATTTTGTGACTTTTTTCTATTTAAGAAGGCCCGGCAATGTAAGGATGTTGTCTCAGGGGAGGGATGACACCTCTCCCGTTTGAGAAATTTTTCTTGTTCTAAGCTTTCCGAGATTTAAAATGTTGTTTTTTGGGGAAAGGTTTGGACAGAAAATATGATCTGAAATGCTAATTATGTAGTGAATTTTTCGACTGTGGCGTGGTATCCGTGCAAGGCTGGTTCGCAGTGCGGACTTCCCCTAGAGCACTTAGTACGCCACTGGAGGAACCACCGTCGGTCGGCGGGTAGCCGTGGTGCAGGCCTTCAAGAAAATGTCCGGTCAAAATGTCTCCCAAATGAGATGGGTGGCAAATTTTAGACCCTTAACGTTGCATCTAAGTATTCTTAACTTTAGATTTCATGCTTTAGAAACAAGCTCAGATTTCACAAGGAAAAGTTAGATTTGATTTAATGGGAAAAAACATTCACCCCAATTTGAATGAGTGTACCCGGGTATCCTTTTTCATGAATGGCTTTAGAGGATCATGTTACAATATATTTCTCATTGAGTTGTGAAATTCACGTAAAGATTAACTCCTTGGTTAACTTAAATATGCAATACTTTTGTAATAACATATCAAAAAAGATACTTGAAATGAAATAATTATTATAAATTGAATTTCAAGTGTTACTGAAATTACTTACTTCCAAGAATTGCCTTGCCGACTGGACCACACTGTCTCCCGGACCGGAGGCTCCCCACCCCTGGTTTAAAGCATCATTGAGTTGACGTCTATTAATTTTGTGACGAGTTTGAAGGAAATTATTGCATATCAATGCTTCTTATTAGCCTCATTACTCATGTTCCAATTCCTAGAGTTACCAAAAATGTGAGAAATTTTAGTTTTTGTGGACAGGGGTTGCATATGATCACTACATAATGATAAAAAGTGTCTGGTCACAAATTTGAAACAAATGATTTTAATCATTAATTACCCTGTCATTTCCATTTCGGTTGTGTGTCAGATGTGCAGAATCTCTCCATTTGACCATTTACCATCAACATGTGAGTAAATCTCAACAGGTGTAAATAATATGAATTTTGTGAACCAACTCAATAAGCCCCTTTAAGAAGACTAGACTTCAGGCCTCGACAAAACCGCTCGCCATCTCGCCATTGGCAAGTAACATTTTCCTTATGGCGAGCTCAATATACACTTACCCCGCCAGTTTGGGGAGTGGTTTTTCAGCCTCTCCCAGTGTAAACTGCCTAAAAGTTGATGAATTACTGCATTCCTGATGCGATGCCGTTTTTCTGGATACTTTACGGCAGCTTCAGTCACATTCTTGAACGATGTTTTACAATTTGTGCTTCTGAATTCACCCCTGTAGAAAATATGTGAAGTTTAGTTTGTAAACAAAGCGAGAGTCGACGCCTTAAGCAAATGTGTAAAATGGCTAAGTGCTCTTTCAATATTGCTGTAAAAGGTAGTTAACTAAGTTCTTTGTTAATCTAATAGTGTCATCCATTACCATTTCATTTGTCGGAAAACTCGCAAACTTTTACCAGTGCGGGAGATTCCCCTCTTTGGGAGAATCTAGTTGTGGTCTTTGCAATGTAGCCCCTTTCACAGAGGTTCTTGGAATGGGAATTTTTCATGTATCCCTCACCACTGAATGCCAAATACCTTGAAAAAAGTAATTGAAATTTATATTATTTTACAAGTTGTTAACCGTGTACTGGTGTAAGCCTAAAGTACGATTCGTGGCCGGTCCCAGCGAAATTATTTCTCCTCTTCCCAATTTATTTGACGGTACTTACTGGACGCTTTGTATAGGGAGGGGGTTGACGTGAAAGTGTTGGAAGTACTAAACGGTTAAAATTAAAGGAAGCTTATGCTATCTTTTTATCACAGGCTTACTTGGCAATTTTTCCGGCGAAATCTCCAGATTAATAAGTTTTGCGTAATTTATCTTTTTGATTGACAATTTCTAATAATGGCTAGGCCATAACAAGGGTGAAAGATCAGCTCTTGGTTTGGTCATAATTTTGTTCAGTTCGGTAACATTGTAACTATTACTCATGTGGGTATCTTTGGGAACTTTTCTCTTGGTGTACAAGGTATTTGTCTAATAGAAATCAGTTTGTGTTTCTCAATGGTTATAAATCAGATAAACGAGCAATAAGCTGTGCTGTTCCACAAAGTTCCAACCTAGTGCCACTCTTTTTTATCTTTAATATTAACAATATTGGTAATCTTACATCCAAATCTTCGTTTGTGCTTTTTAAAATAATAATGTTAATAAACTTCATCGTTTTACTACCGAGGACCTCAACGTCTATATTAACTGGTTTGCGACTAATAAGCTTTCGCTAGATGTTGATAAAACTAAGTACATTATTTTCAAAGAGAAGAGTAATTTAAGAAATTTCAGTATTAAAATTAATGACTCCCATTTGAAGAGTTGATTATGTGAAGTTCTTGGGGGTATACATTGTTGCTAGCTTGAATCTCATAATTCATTCGAGCTCTCGCAATTACAGTGATCTTATACGATCCGGTGTATGACGTCAACGGGTGTACCAATGTAAATCCTGCAACATCCTCCTCTTCTTAGAGAAAGTATGAATATGTCGTTTACGGTAAACAATGATTAAAAGCGTGCTTTGAAAATAATCAATGGATCATAAAGTTCAGAGTACAATTGTTTTCGAATGTAACTGTCCAAAAGTTAAAAGAAAATGGTTTCTCAACTAACTACTCTATTTACAAGATTTTCTTTGTCCTTCACGCTTATTTACATATTGAAGTCCTTGTCCTTCTCTTTGGGAAACTTAACCTCCCTTCTTGTCTTAGTTTTAAGAATTTTGAGTGCGTCTAAGGTACAAGACTGTCCTTGTGTCCTTGGACGTCGTCATTTGTCCCAATACTGAACTTTGTCTGATCGCTATGGGAGAGGATTGGTGTCTCCTTTGCCGGGGGTTCACTGGAGGGCTTCAGGTGTTTTCTGTTTCGCCGGTACAGCTGTCCGTCTACCTCCACTATGTAGGATCTTGGATTAATTGAGATATACAAGTACCCTTTCGCCAAGGCTGATCATTGGTTGATGGTATCATTCTGACCGGCTGGCCATTTTGCAACTCAGGTAAGATTTTGCGGCTTGGTCATACCATGGCTTGGTCTTTTGCCTTCTCAGGACATTTTCCTTGGATACGTTTTCAACCACATTTGGCTGGAACAATGCCTGCGTGGTTGGCAGTAGTGTTTGTGTTCTCCTTGACATTAGTTTTAGGACGAGACTAGGGTCTGCTGGGTTGTTTCTCCAATCAAGAATGGCTTGCCATTTATCTGTGCCGTCACTTTTGTTTTTTTACGTTTTTTGCAATCTTTACAGCAGATTCTGCCTTTCCATTTGACTGACTGTGGGTTGGTGAGGAGGAAGTATTCAATATTTCCCAATCTTTGGTGAAATTAGCAAAGTCTGTGTTGGTGAATTGAGGAATATTGTCATTAGTGTGTTTGCGATACCGTGACGGCTAAATTGTTCTCTACCGAACTGGATAACTATGTTAGCCGCTGTGTCCTGTAGTTTCTGAATTTCCCAAAAATCAGAGTAGTACCACTGCTATGATATAGTTTTCCTTCTTTATTGAAATTAGGTTAATACCTATCTTGGCCCAGGGTCTGGTTGGAAGATCGTTAGACATCAAGGGCTATTTGCAGTTAATATCTTGAAACTCGTTGCAAACTGAACATTTTTCTACAAAATCATTTATGTCATCTGTCATGCCTGGACAAAACCGAACATCACGTGCTTTCGGCACACATGTCGCTGCTCCCAGATGGCTGGAATGGATCCTGTCGAGCATTTCTGGTTGTATGGCTTTCGATATTACAACCCTTGGTCCTTTACACAAAATACCATTCTGTACTGCCATCTCATCTCTAAATAACCAGTAGTCTTGGACATTCCAAGGGTTTCCTCTTTGGTTTCTGGCCATCCTGTGAGTATAACATTCTTTAGTTTTTGCATTTTGGGTCTTGTTCAGTGTTTCGTTGTATTTGTAACAGCCAGTTCCTTTGACAACTGTTGTTGTTGTTTCTGTTGTGTGATCCTCAAAATGGGGTATCCTGGAGCATCTTTGGGGTGACTCCCTGTTGTTGAGGTTAAGGCAGCTCTGTGCAGAAAATCGGCTATGTACATTTCACCTCCTGTTTGTGGGTTACTTCGAGGTCGAATTTCTGGAGATGCAATAACATATGTAGGAGTCTTTTGGGGCTGATACCAGTGGCTTCTTGAAGATACTGACCAGTGGCTTGTGGTCAGTCTCTATCTGTTCACTGTGTTTTCCAGAGATGTACTGTTCAAATTTGTCACATGCATAGACAATAGCGAGACACTCCTCTGTTTGTGCATATCTCTCTTCTATTGCGGTGAGAGTTCTTGATGCGAAGGTTACTGGTTGCCCCTCTTGCATAAGTGTTGCTCCTAAGCCTTACTGGCTTGCATCACACTGAATTGTAACCTTCTCTCTAATGTTATAATATCTCGAAACTGGTTGTTTGGGTAACCAGATCTTTGATGGTTTGAAGTGCCTCATCATGTACCTTTGTCCACATCCAGGCTGCTTCTTTGCTTGTCAAATTTCGCAACGGCACACATACATCAGATACCTTTGGTATGAACTTTGACAAATAATTAACGAAGCCCAAAAATTTCTGAACAACCTTTGGATTTGTTGGTTTAGGTATTTTATGATCGCCTCAATTTTGTCTGGATCTGGTTTTAATCCTTCTGTCCAATATATGGTACTTCTTTCAATCTCAACCTAATTTTGTGTTTGTTGAGTTTTAGGTTCACCTCTCTTGCCCTGTTTAACAGGCCTCTAAGCTTTGGGTCATGATCCGCTATGGTTTTCTCTTCTTTGTCAACAAAGCCATATACCAGTAAGTCATCGGCTATGACTTCTACCCTTTGAAATCCATGTAGGATCATGCTGGCGTATTTGATATTCGTCGGGAGCTGAGGCAGTCCCAGAGGTCATGCGTAGCCATTTGTACCTCCCAACGGGTTCCCAGAATGTAGTGAGGTAGCTTCTTTTCTCGTCTAATTTGACTTGCCAGAAGCCATCTTTTGCATCTAGTACGGAAAATATCTTGGCTTTTGCAATGTTCGGAAGGATTTCTTCGATTGTTGTGAGTGGATAATGTGACCTATTAATGGCTTTGTTTAGGTCTTTGGGATCATTGCAGAGCCTGAGTTTATTTGGCTTCTTCAATGCTGCCATACTACTTATCCACTCAGTTCGGGTGGTGACTTTTGCCAAAAGTCCTTTTTCCACCAATTCATTAATTTTTTTCTTGAGTTCCTGCTTGAGCCTCACTGCAGCTTTTCTTGGATAGTGTTGCACTGATTTTGCATCTGGATCGATTGTGATGTGATATTCACCGTGCAAGCACCTTAAACCTATGATTACACCATGGTACTCATCAACGATGTTTTCATAATTGTTGGTTGACTTGTCGGTATGGTTTTGTTCATTACTGGTGTTGTCCACTTTTGACTCCAACGAGCCTAATACCTGGCATGTTTCAGCTGACAGCAGTGGATGTTGCCTTTTGTTTTTACTACTTGGAGTTGGAGGTCCATTGCTCTCTCCTTGTATGAGCACTTGACACTGCACTCTCCTAATGTAGTGAGGTGTGACCCATCATACATATTCAGAGTGGCTGTACTTGGTTGCAGGGCTGGGGTTCCATCCTGCATAATACGACAGACATCACTGAACTGGTGATGTTACATGATGACCCGTTGTCCATTTGACATTTGATTGTCTTGGAACTGTGCTAAGATTTTATGTTTATATTGGCAAACCATTGAGCCCAAGCAAACTGCACTTTGCCTGTAGTATGTGTAACTGTATACTCTAACTCATCTGAACTATTCTTGTCCTGGTCGTATTCCTTAATTTTACAAACTTTTGCAAAGTGATTCATTTTATGACAATTTGCACAGGTTGCCCCATATGCTGGGCAATTGTCTCTGCCTTTTCGATGTTTTCCACCACAGAAACGACAACCTTTTGTTATATTGTCATTCTTTCCTCTTTTATTTCCACTCGGTTTGTATTTATTTTCCCCTGATTTCGTTGTTGTCTGGTCACTGCTTTTCTTAGAATAATGCACAGTTCACTTGCAAGTGGTTGCGCCATTCTACTTAACTGTGTTTGGTCTTTATCCATGGCGCCCCTTAAATCTAGCTTTGGCTCTCAAATTTGCCTCTTTAGTACCCAGTACTATGCGAACTCTAATCAAGTCATAAGTAAGTGGCCCAAAATCACATGACTTTGATAATTGGTGAGTTTTGTTACGTACTCATCAAATTTGATCAGAACATGCTTTTAAACCCCAGATAATAGTCCCATAATTTTACTGTACTATCCGAAGCGGACCGTTGACATTTATGGCTAGGTTTGTAGAACCTCCCACCTTCTTTACAATACCTAGTTCCATTTTACAATTCCGACGGCAAATACAGGACATTGACTCTGTTTCGTCACATTCTCGCACACACAGCAACGGGAATTTGAAAAGAACTCGACACAGCTTTTTTAAGTACAGGGCGGAGTTGATCAACTTCGTGTCTTTTGTTGGTATTGGGAAAGACATTGTTTGCTTACTGGCAACCAACAACAGTCATCGCCAATGTACTTCTCATGTGACATTTTCCATTTAACAGCTTAACAAATTTTCATATTTTTAAAACCACCATTTATAGACACATAACGATAAACAATTCAAAATAAGACAGTAAGCTAGCTTTCTTTTTAAAAAAATGTGTGCACAGGAAGTAATTCAGTTATTTTTTGCTCAAAAATAATTTGTTGGCCAGAATTTTCAAAAATTCAAATGATGAATTTTCCGCAATTTTTGTAACGCATAGTGTTCTGAGGAAAGAAGCTATTTCTGGAGTTTATTCGTGAGAGAGTATGGTTTTAATGATGATTAATGCTATTCGCTTTGTATACCATGCTGGCGCACTTTAAACGCATTTGCCAAATAAGCGTTCCATATCACGCAAAGGCAGGATTTTGCCAAGGGGAGTATTCAGGTTGAAATACCGAAACGGCGCCAAAAGCGCAACAAGGACGCGAAACGCACCCTCAAACGGCGCACAGTGGGCCAAGATGAATCCAAAGTGAGCCAAAATTCACGTTTGGTGACTGTGTCTTTTTCAACTTTTTAAATAGTTTTCGTGAAGATAACATTCTGACGATTAGTTTTTGACCTGATTTTTCTTTGGAATAATTTTAATATTGATAAATGGCTTTTGTTAACAGCAGGAAAAGGCGTTTTTGAAGCAAAAACGCCGAAAATGACCAAATTTGCTTAAATTTAGATATAGCATATTTCGGAGAAAAGAACCTGGCTGAAAATACATATGCTTTTTGTATATTAAATATTTTAACATAATATTGGGTTGGAAACATAAAAATAAAATACCAACCATGGCTAATCTCTGTCAAAACTAGTAAAAAATATGTACAAAAAACGAAATTTTATGTACTCAAAGGCAGAAGTTTATATTCCCGCATATTCCAGCCTTTATTTATAAACCGGGGTTCTTTCCAACTTTTAAGCTTTAAGTTGATACCAAATTTAGATGCCACCAGCTGCCCCTTTTCGATATATAGCCACCTTTCCACGCCCTATATATACAGATTTCGGCACTTTTTTGTCTTTTGATGTAAGCCGCCGGCCTATATCTGCTGGCATATCTACATTCTGCTGGTGTAATCGCTGACATTCAACTGGCAAAAGAAAAGTCTATGACTTTTTTATATGAGTACTATGGTGTTGTTAAATCTAATATACCAGAACATATTGATCAACTGACATCTAAGAGTGTACTAGATTTTCTATACAGATTAAGAGAGAGATGGTCTAAAAGTTACCGTACGCTAGAAAAGTTCTGAACAAAAACAGGGAGAGGCTTGACAGCAATTTATTAAATGATGAAGTCAACAGTTACTTCTCGAAGGGTATGGACGAAGATGTTCCGTCATCCTCAGCAGTGCCACATGCATCGCATCCCTCAAACGCCGGAAGTCCCTCGTAGGATTGGGAATCGCTTTCAAATAGATCACGACAAAAACAAGCGGCCGACGTTTTAAGCCAAAAAAAAAAAGCCACTCGAACTTCTTTATGCTGCATCACAAGGATTTTACAAGAAAAACTCTGACCTTAAGTATGTTCACAAGTTTGCTATGATGTCACCTTTACGGCCTACTAGGATGAGGGACCTTATTTCTAAGCCAAGCAAACAGTAAGAGCTTTCACAAGCGACGAGGCATTGTCACTTCTAGTGGAAACAGATATGACCAAACGGTCATATCAAATGTTAGGACTTCTGCAAAACGAAAACGTGCAAACATCTATCCACCATATAACGACGTGAGGAAAGCCAAAAGGAAATGCTACCCAGAAAACATCTCAGTCTCGGAAAATTCTGCAAGGTACCTCTACAGAGCCTTCTCGATCATACAGCTTTCGGGATAATCGAGGAAGAAAAGGAAAAAATTACACGTGTTATCGAGAACCTTGAGGAAGACGAACAATTATCATGTATACTAACTTGAAAGTGGGGGTTTGATGGCTCATTAGGTCAAAGTGGATATAAACAAAAGTTTAGCTCAACAGACACATCAGATGATAGCCTGTTTTTCACCACCCTTGTTCCACTCCAGTTAAGGTATAAGGGCCATATTTTGTGGCATAACCCCGTCCTATCTTCAACAAAGCTTTGTCGACCCATTCACCTGCAGTTCCAAAAAGGAGCTACTGGGTTAAGCCAAGCGGAAAATAACAACATCAGCGATGAAATTAAACAGTTAAAACCTCTAAATGTAACTATAGATGTAGATTATGAAATGGAATCATACCAGAATGGAAGAGACGATATACAAATAAGTTATGATCTGCAACTAACCATGCTAGATCAAAAAGTGATCAATTCTCTGACAGAAACAAATCATCGATACGGTGTTACGTTTGTGGGGCAACACATAGCCAGTTCAATAACCTTCTGGAGCTACCATCCCCATTTGAAGGAACTTACAAGTACGGAATCTCACCACTTCATAGATGGACTCATTGCTTTGAGATGCTGATTCACATTGTATATCGCATTCCTGTCATAAAATGGCGCCTATTATCAGAAAATGAAAAGTCATAAGTTGCCGCGAGAAAGAAAAAAATTCATGATCGCTTTAAAACAGAACATGGACTAAGGTGGATGAACCAAAGCAAGGATCCGGCAATACCAATGATGGAAATACTGCAAGAAGAGCAGTCAAGGATGAAAAGACGTTTGCAGACATTTGTGGGTTAAATGAAGCCCTCATCCAAACACTTCACATGATTATGGTAGCCTTATCATGCTTCCCCTTGACGCTGATAAATTTGGAGCATTTTGTCGGAACACCACAGAGCTACTGATTGAACTTTACCTTTAGTATAGAATGCCAGTAAGCGTGCACATTCTCATAATTCAAGGGCTAAAATTTTAGAAACTTCAGTACCTCCCATTGGAATGATGAGTTATGAAGCCCAAGAAGCTAGAAATAAAGACAGCAAAGTCTTCCGGATGAAGCATGCTAGGAGCCGGGGTTGACACAATGAGTGATGTTTTACATCGACTCATGGTGACAGGAGACATTATCATCAGCAGTAGGTCACTGAAGGTACCGCTATCCAAACTTTTGCCCTATAAAGTTAGTTAGTTAGTTAGATGAGGTTTAAAGGCCCAGTTTCCAACCAATTGGTTCAAGTCGAGCCGGTCACGGCCTTTTTCCAGTTGTGGCTCACTGGCTTGTGTTCCCTTACTCCATTGCTTATGCGGAGCATCACGCACAACGGCAGAAGGTTCCATTTTTAAAGTCTTTGGTATGACTCGACCTGGGAATCGAACCCGGGCCTCCCGCGTGATAGAGGCGGATGCTCTACTGCTATAAAGGCTCTTGCGACCTCAACCAGGATAGTGACACGTCCGACGGTCACTCGTCATAAGAAGGAAGTTAGTAACCAGTAACTGAATTGAACCATGTAATGACAATGCTGGTGAAGCTATGAAAATTAATGTTAACTATCTGTGTGTTACTTTATATGATCTAAGTCTCATGTTGGCCACAATTTTAGTTTGGTGTCCTAACCTTCCTCGTCTTTTGAACTGCATCAGGTCTAGTTGTGTTTAATTTTATTATTTATAGATTCCTGGTAACAATATTTGAGTTTCAAAAGCGATAGTAATTTTTAACAGTCACGTTGCGTGAGTAGGATATAGATCGACTCTTTACAAATAGTGTGATGACGTCATTGAA
The DNA here is from genome assembly GCA_009936505.3 of Holothuria glaberrima. Lineage (NCBI taxonomy): Eukaryota > Metazoa > Echinodermata > Holothuroidea > Aspidochirotida > Holothuriidae > Holothuria > Holothuria glaberrima. The sequence continues at coordinate 26,307 of WURT03654346.1, forward strand.
ACATTTAAATAGTTTCATGCAATTCTCGTGGTCCAGGAAATTCTTACAGTTTTCACAAATATGAATCACCCATCGTTTTAGTGAATAATTTACTCCACCAAATAAAAAAAACAGTATTTGGACGACACCATAGAAAGTTGAAAATATTTTCGTTCAGTTCTATGGGTCCACAAACCTCTTATGTTTGATCTATCGATCTGATATGAATCTGCCTGTTTTTCAATAAATGTTTGACTCCACCAACCAGAAAAACCAGTATTTTGATGACGTTATAGAAAGTTAAAAATACTTTTATTCAATTAATGGGTCGGCATACCCCTTATGCGTTTGAATTGTCAATCTGATGTGCATCTAACAGTGTTTTTCAATGAATATTTGACCTCACCAATCAGAACACAGTATTTTGATGACGTCATAGAAAGTTGGAAATACTTTTAATCAATTCTGTGGGTCCACAAACCCCTTATGGGTTTGAATTATGAATGTACCTACCTGTGTTTTTCAATGGATATTTGATTCCACCCATCAGAAAACAGTATCTTGAAGACATCATAGAGATTTGAAAATGCTTCAATGGAATTGATATACAGGCACACTTACTAACAGTTTGGTAGAACACAATCTAATGCTCCTAATCTGAGGAAAATAAGACTAAACGTAGTCTCCGACTGCCTACAACCTACCCTTTTAAAAAGCGAAAGAACTCCAATGCAAAGAATGAGTTGATGCCAATAATAACGACTTTTAACCCGGGCCTATCAAAATAAGGACCCGAAATAACAAAGCAAGTTCATAATTTATGAGGAACCTTTCGAAAATATCTCTCCTAGCATTCATATAGAATTTTCAAAGGGATGCTTTTTGAGAATGACATTTATTCTTTGTTTAAATTGCGAAAGGAAAACGTACTTTTCGTGAACGACACTCTAAACCGGTTGAAAATAATGCTTAGTAAATTAAACAGACCGTCGCAAAGCATTATACCTGTAAGAGTTTCCCATGTAAACCAAAATTAGCTAAGGAGAAGATTCAAGGTACCACCTCTAAACCCCTTCAACGCAACTGGAAACAAAGGCGACCCACACTGGGACTTCTCACAATCCATGATATTTACGCAAAAATTATGATGTGCACTTTTCATAAACATGAATGGCACCTGTGTGCGTGTATACCTTCACAAGCATGTATTCCCCAAGATCTTGTAACGGCTAAGAGAAAGTTTCATGGTAAGTGAAAACTGCGCTATACCAAAGCATAGGCGTACGGAACTCTTCCAATTTGGGGGGCAGGAATTTTTTTGCCAGAATCTTAAAAAGTTGTCGAAATTCCTTGCAGTTCAGGTGCATAAAGTAGACCACCAATCCACTACATGCGGGCCAAGCGCGGGAAAATCTCTGCACGTTTTTCGGGCATTCGATCAAAAACTCTATAGAAAATTCGGGCAATCCTTTCACTTTTACTTCATCTCTGCCGGAATTTCACGATTCTGTGCCCGAATTTTTTTGTCGTTTCCTGCCCGAATTTTTTGTCGTTTCCTGCCCGAATTTTTGACCTCAGAAACCTTTAAGGGGCAGTGTGCCCCTGTCTCCACCCCGCCTCGTACGCCTATGTACCAAAGCGAAATTCACTGGGCTTTACGAAAATTTTCTCAGATGTTACTGTTTTGTTGTTTTCCTGTCATGAGACAGTCTTGATCGCCACTGATGAAGTTTGGCCATCTTATGAGCCAAAGCAACAGAAACCGGTCTAGCATGATCACGGAGACCAAACAAATAATAATCAACCCCGGCACAATATCCCTTGAAAAATGCTATAAACTTTGGCCTTTCCTTCAAATGTGCAGGAGCGTGCTGCAACGTGAGAGCTGAAGGGTGCATAATCCTTATAAACAGCTAATGGGTCGATATGCCTACGATATAGATTACTGCCAGGCTATTCACCCCAATAAACAAAAAGTATAACGCATTCATATCTTGCGTATACGAAAGCTGACGATAAATTTATATTTGCCAACTTGTATGCTCTTGAAGGCACACGTGTGAAGGGTGGGAGTGGAGGTCAGGGAGTAAAACGGTGGTCTTGTTTGAGCCTTTCTTCGTTTAACATTTTTGAGGAACTTTTGTCTCATTTTGAGCGGAACTCCAACAGCTGCGGGGAGGTGCGTCCGCACCCCCTCAGCCTACGCCCATGGCAAAGACATTGCGACATGCGCTACGAGAGATTATAAACTGAACACCTCTTCGAACTGCTTAATATTCATGAGCTTGGCGTCATGACAACAGTAAACACACACAGCTAGTAAACAGATGGGAAGTATGCTGTCACACTGCCGCGTAGTGTAACCTGTGTTCTTGTGCGGTATTGTTCGTCGTTGCCCTTCAGTGTCTGTGTGAATGGAGCCTCGTGAACAGGCCAATATGTTTCCAACTCTGCGTGTTGATCAGTCCGATGATTCAGTTTCATGCTGACATAAACAGAGAAAATGTGACTTGCACACTTTTCTACCTGCAGTGAGAGATAGCCCTCACGATTTTTTTGAGTGGTCTCCTTGGCCGAGAGTTTGTATTTGGCATTTGCCCTCAGGACTTTTGAGGTAAGACTTTTGAAAAAAATGTACAAAAGTATACAGAATTAAGAAGTTTCAATGTCGTAAGTGGTGGCATCTCCCAGTGGCGTAGCCAATGAGTGATTGGGGCGGTCGCCCCCCCCCATGAGGGATAAAAGGAAGAAGAAAAAAAGAGAAAAAACAGAAGAAAGAGAGGAAGAAAAGGGAAGAGAGAGGGGGCAGTGGTAGCGCGGCTCTCACCCCTGGAGACCATAAAGGGGTGGGGAGAGAGGGATAGCACAGGAAGGCAAAAAAGGTATGGATTCAACGCAGGCCCCTTGACACAATTCGTATAGCGCAAAGTGCTCTCTTACACAAGACATTTCCGATTTATATATATCATATACAAATTCAAGCCATTTTGATAAATTAAAGACGCTGCGAGCATTACGCGACTCAGGGGCATAGGCTGTACTCCAAAAAATGTCTAAAATGTCTGTACATTTACAGAAGACAAAATAAAGAAGTACAAAAGGAAAACGGATAAAGTGCTGTCAATTTTTTGTAACTAATTGACAGCGGCACTTTTTCCATTTTCTTTTGTTGTTCTTTATTTTTTCTTCTGTGCAGGTACGCACATTTTTTAAAATGTGGGAGGTGGAAAAAATTCTCAGGAAGATTTCAGATGAAAAATAAAATCATTACATAAAAAATAGGAATTCCTGGAGATATATTCATGAAATGTAGCACCATTTAGCATCAAGCCGACCCTCTGTTAGCCAATTTTTCCACGCCTTCCCCCAGATCCTCCCCCCCCCGGTGAAATCCTGGCTACGTCCTTAGCATCTCCCTGTCGTAGGTAAAGTGAAGGATTTTAGCACATGTAATGGCGGATCCAGTCAAACCATGAAGGGGGAGGGTATTAAAACGATGACACACCATGCGGCGATATAGGCGCCGCTACGGTTTCAGGGTGGAGCCTGTCTTAAACTCAAACTTAATACCCGGACGCCCTTCCAAAATTCGTATACGCAGATATGGCAAAAACTGAAGGGACTTTTAAATGTCTTGAAATTTTAATTGGAACCATCCTAAAAGGAACCGTCTATGACAATATTTTTTAATATGTTCCAACCCCTTTCCTCCCTCGTCACGTTCCCTTTTTATTTGCACTGCAAAATCAGCTTGACTCTACCCAAGTTCGTCCCGTTCCAGACTTCCGTACCCTTCACTCCGTCGCGCTTCTTCAGTTCCGTTCCGTCTTTTCTATCGTCCCCTAGCAGCCCTACTTACGTATCAGCACTCATTCCACCACTGTTCCACCTTTACCATGCCCATTTCATCCCCCATCCCTTCATTCGAAAATAATCCCTACTCGTATAATATTTCTTCTTTTTCATTTTGGTTCTTTTTCCTTTCATTTGCTTTTTACTCAGTTTGTTCCTTTTTTTCTTCCTCCCTTTTTTCAAGTTCCTTTTCCCCCTTGCTTTTCCTCTTTTTCTTTTTCGTTTCTTTTAGTTTTCTTCGTTTTTACGCGGTCCCGATTTATTTCCGACTTCTTTCTACGTTGAGTGAAGCAGATTGCCCCCCCCCCTACGGTTACGCTACTGTATGTGCTTATTAAAAAAACATCAAAATTACGTACCTGGTCTGACTGAAAAACAGCCTAACCAATAGGAAGACCTGTGGCGTCACTGGGGTGCCCCTTAATCGTTGGTTGTGCCCCTGTGTCCCCCAATGTAATTTTGGGTATAATGTTACGAGGGGCTAACCAGTTCTAAAGGAAACTCAAATCCTGCCACGCAGTCTACGAGTCGAGTTTTGCCAAGGCTTCAAGAACGTTCGAGAAAGCGTCTTCTAGAACAGCCTGCGCATGCGGCCGGGGCCCTGTCTGTACCGCCCCTTGGTTTTATGTTTTGAGAAAAATCACATTGGACAAAAACAAGACGTAGCAAAGTAGGAACTTCAATTATGTAATATAAAGTCACTACTTAGCTCCTTTTATGTTTGCTCTCTTGGAGGAAGGCTGGTTTGCATACGTAACAGGAAAGTGAGGTATCTTCCTTGTTCTGTCATATCTAGCGAAGACTACTTTCGTGTGCCTAGTTGTTGACAATCATGTAATGTGGTATTTGCGCGGTTACATGTAATTATGTGGTGGTGTATTGTGGAGTGGCTGTGTTTGTAGTGGCAAAGCTTGCACCAAAGCTATTTATATACATGCTATATAAGAAAGCCAAGACTAGAGACAAGTATACTACTTAAGTAAATAGTTACTTAAAATACAGGCGTAAGCTAAAATTTAATTCTTGTGAGAATTAGGGAAAGGGGGTTAAATAATAAGCCAATCGAATTTTAATCTCGTTCTTCTGTAGTCTTTCGCTTTCGCGTCTAGCGACGCCACTGGTAACGTCTTTCCATCATGGTAACACCTGCACACGCCGGTCCGGCGGAGCTGAACTTCAAGAATTCAACCCGGAAACGTCGGCCTGAGTAAAAAAGTTGTTATTCTTTAATTGCTGTGGTTTGTTTTGTGCACATCTGATGCTGTTTATAAATTGTAGGTGATTTGTTTTAAAGCCCACAACTCCCTAGGCTTCCGGGACGCTTTTCTTCTGGTTTCGAATGCCAGAGGGCTCTTATTAAAACGGATATTACACCACCCCAAACATATGCAGGAATATCGGAGGGAGCCAGGATTTGCGCGACAGGGGCAATATATTGCCTAAACCATGTTCGAAGCAAAATTTTGGCGTGCAAAGCACGCCAAAAATTTTAGGTTCTTATCAGAGAAAATTTGAAAAAAATTGCATTTTCATCATAGAAAATTAGAAAATTTGGGATTTTTATTGAAGAATTTCAGTGCTCTAATTTAGATCAAAATTAAGTTAGCCGTCGGGGCTATTGGCCGTTGTCGGGAACTACATATTTATCGTATACACAACAGCTCCCCGACGAAATCGGAAAATTTCCCCGACGAGGGTGGGGGTAAGACAGCTTTCCCCGACGGGGGATGCCCCTGCCCCACTTGGCGCTACCACTGAGTAATATGATCATATCCCTAAATGCAATTGGTAAGTGCACTTTAATTGATATTAATTCAAACGGTACATTCATATGGAACGCGGTTCACGCAAAGTTCGTTAACAACAGCGTCATTGTAAGTAACAGCGTTGTGCATTGAGTATCAGTAACAGCGTGGTAAATGTTGGTAACCATGGCGTAATTTGAAGTAGCAACGTGGTAAAAATCGTTAACAGCGGAGTGATCACAAGTAACCGCGTACTATAAGCGCTTAACAACGGCGTGATCGGTTTTAACAAGTAGCTAAAAGTTGGTAACGTCCTTGTCATATTCAACCGCTGAAAAAAGTAACCAAAAATTTTTGGCACGCTTTTCGCACTATGGTATTTACTAAGTTTGCTTTCATAGTTCATTAATACAAAATTATAGTACAATCCCGAACTCCATACTGTAGGTTACAATACTTCAAACAATACTTCAGTTCGCACTTTTGCTATCATTAAATGTATCTATTATTTTCAGATGGACGATGATGTAACAAGAGGGTTGAAAGGTCGCCGTGGCTGTGGAAGTACAGAGCTTGTTTTTGGCGTATTACTTGTGTTAGAAAATATGCAAAATTTCAACGTCACATCCTTATTGTGTGCGTTGGTTAGTATAAACTTTTTCCTACGTCCTAATTTTTAAACAAGCTTTACTCTGTGGTTTACTCGGAAAGTTAAAAGAATGCTTTATTGACAAACGTAGCTCTATCAAGCGATTAAAGAAAGATGGAACAATCAGATCTCGGATAATTTTGATTTAAACGCATAGTAATCGTTATCCTACTTTTGTTTAACAAAGCTATGTTTTATAATCTTCCCTCATTTCTTTACGAGTATCTATCATGACATTAGGGAACATAAAATTGCATATACTTAAGGTAAATCATAGATATAAATTGCCCAAATTTAATTATTCAGTCAAAATACATTGTCAATGGTTAAAGACTTATTTATTAGTTGATCTGCTAATTCAAATTGGCAACAGCATATGTCCCCCAAGAGTTTGAGTGATGGACACACCTATGTTAAACATGTTTACATTACACAAGGTGTTTGTGAATTGATAAAGACGATTATGTATTCCACAATACTTTAAACAACCAGTATAAACAGGCTGCATGTTTTCATACTTGAAATGGAGGGACGGACGGATGGGTGGATGGTGATTCCTCAGGTACAAGCTAGGCATAACATCAACAAGGCCTGTCTTGACTTGATATGTTCTTGCTTTTTGACTCCAAGGAATCTATGCAATCATGGAGGCGTTTTTGTGTATGTGTTAAATGTATGCGTGTATGTATGTGTGTTTGTGACGATTGTCTTACAAACACAGTATCTTAAAATAGCAATGATGGATAATTTTCATACTTGGTGTGTACAATTATTATATTTTAAGAGGAAGATCCCTATTGTTTTTAGTGACGATCAAAGGTCATATGAGGTCACCAGCAGTCAAAAACCGGAAACCATATAACACGATATCTCTAGGTAGGAAGCATGAATGTTTTTCATACTTGGCGTGTGGATGCGGTATAGTCCAAAGATAAACACTTCAAAACTCACCTGGTTTGGGAGTCTATAAGCTCCGATACTTACCTCCTATTTCCATATGTATACCATTATTGGCTGCAATAACCGTCTGGCAAAAACCAGTAGTATCTAAGTCCTCCTTCTGTATTTTTGCCGAACCGAGTTGGAAACTCGGATCTAAGGACCCAACCCCTCAAGAAAAACAGGCGGTACGCCTAAAAGATTAGGTAAAAGGAAAAGGCGTAGACGCCCAGTCTCAACTAATCAAAACTTTTCGTTGACATTCTCTTCGGAGCTCATGGACTCCCAAACCAGGAGAGTTTTGGAGAGTATTTTGCTCCTCTTTACCACCTATTTACATATGTATCCAGATTCTGTACTCACTAAAGAAAACGTTCATTGCATGCGTGTTATGAACCCTAGTCCCATTCTCGGCACAGGAGACATCAAGATCTCAACCACCGTTGTCCTTAAACTTCTAACTGATCTTAAAGTGCACAAGGCTGATGGGGTAACATCACTGCTAGAGTATTAAAGTCTTGTGCCAACAGCATTGCCCTCATTTAGCAGAAGCTGTTCCGAAGTCGATGTCAAGTGGATGTCTAATAGCAGCCTGGCTTGATGCAAACGTAACTCCCATTTACAAGAAGGGGGAAATGTCTGACCCTGCAAATTACAGGTCTGTTTCTGTGAAACCCGTCCCCGCAAGCTTTTAAAGCATATTATCCACCGACATGTTATAGATCACTTTGACAAATTTAATGTACTTGCTGACGTACAACAAGATTTTCGTGAGGGAAGATCAATCTAAACTCAGCTTTCTGCCCTTGTAGATTGTATTATGAAGGTGTTAGATAACAGAAGCCAAGCTGATCTAATTATAATGGATTTTAGCAAGGCTTTCAACACGGTTCCTCGTTAGCAGGGTTGAAGGACTCGAGTCCGGACTCGGACTCGACTCCGGACTCGAGTCCATTTTTTGTGGACCCGGACACGACTCGGACTCGGGCCCCTATGGACTCGGACTCGGACTCGGACTCGGCTCAGACTCGGACCTCCGAGGACTGGACTCTAAGCCGACTCCAGTCCGGTCCACCAACATTAATTACTTTCACAATTTGGCAAATAATAGATGCTGACTTTTTGTCACAATGTGTCAGGACTATTTATCTTTTATAGTTGCAAACGTGAACCAATAGCTTTTGTAGAACTGTGTAGTGTGAACCCAGTTGAACCATGGATGTGTTGCACAACCTTTAGTATCTATTACTCCAATCAAAGCCAATTAATAAGTTAACAACAAGAGCAGTTAGCTTTGTTGAGTCTGAAAGCAGTGAAAGTTTAAGAGGAGGATTACACAAAACAAATCTCCAATTACTAGGAGATCCAAAAAGAACAGAACCAATGACTTGAACTTACTAGTTCCATTCATTGATATCAATAACAGTTGGCCTGATGCTTTTTAATTATTGCCCACCTTGTATGTTGCACAACCTTTAGTATCTATTACTCCAATCAAAGCCAATTAATAGGTTAACAACAAGAGCAGTTAGCGTTGTTGAGTCTGAAAGCAGTGAAAGTTTAAGAGGAGGATTACACAAAACAAATCTCCAATTACTAGGAGATCCAAAA
>WURT03654347.1:0-18760 GCA_009936505.3 Holothuria glaberrima
CAGTCATCGAGATAACGTTTCCAAGATTTTACAAACACTGCTTTAACAGTGGCGTCGAACTTTAATTCAATTTCATTGTACAATTTGTTTTCGAGGAAAGCTAGAGTTAAGGTGGCGTAAGTGGGTGCCATTTTTGTTCACATGGCTGTACCGTTGATCTGTCTGAAATTTAGGTCACTAAATTGGAAGTAGTTATTGTTCAAAATGAGACATATACTGCCAATACTAAAGTTTTTTGGGATTCGATCAGGAAGGACTCCTGGATATTTTTCAATCCAATAAGTAATTCAATTTCAATGCCCAAGGAATGTGGAATATTGCTATACAGGCTTACAACATCAAATGTACAGAGTAAGAAGTCCTCTGGAATTTCGTCAGGTATAAAATTCAAAAAATGAAAATCATCTTTAATGTAACTTTATATATATATATCTACATATATCTATATATATATATATATATATATATATAACGCTAATTCCCCCCTTAAGGCGAAAGTCCTTATATCTTCCTACCTTAAGACGAAAAAAAAAAACAATAAAATACAGAAGCATATATTTCCCCCCAACGTCCTCAACATATAAACAACGTTATTTTAATGGCCTGCCATCCGTGCGTGTTAACAGATAGGTGTCCGTTAATTCGTCGACTTTGAAGTAATAGTATATAGATTCTGTCTGTAAAAGGACGTTACCACACGTTTACGTATTCCTATATAAACAGTGTGTGAAAACGTTAAGGGGAATCCGTTTTTTCGCCCTATTTTTTTTCGCGCTGTGGTCGACTTTTCAACAACTTCTTTCGCCCTAAGGTGGGAATTAGAATATATATATATATATATACATAAATTTTAATATTTTATACATGTACATAAATATATCCAGTCAAGGACAGAACTGGTAGCCCTAAAAATAATTGCAAGCTTGATCCTTTTTCTTACCATCTTGGTATGAGTGTATAAATGAAGAGTTATCTCTTGAAAGGATGGATCCATGCAAAAAATTCCCCATGCACAGCAAATCCTCACAGTAAAAATAACTGAGCTGAGTATCTGAAAATCATGGGCAGAATACCAAAGAAGTATGAGGATAATACAAGCAGCAAACTCTCTATTGAGAAAAAAGCAACCTCTGATAAAACTGACTCGCAACAAGTGTTTTAATAACAGACGTACCGCACAGTTTCATCCTACTGTTACGTTGACCTAGGTGAATAGAGGCCTGTGATGGACAAGTTACATACAATGGCAGATTTAAATAAGAGATTAGGTAAACAAAGTTGAATTGCGATATCTGGAGTTTCCGTCGCTGTTTTTCATTTGTCACAAAGTCCACTACACAATGAGTCAAACTTTGGCAAACACCGTACAGTTTGCACGCAGTTTGCAACTTGATCTATGAACTGCACAACTTTATGCGCTTTAAGTGAGTTAGTTAACCAACAATTCTCGCATAAGTTGGTGGAAAATGTTTTCGAAGTAGTCTCTAACTAAATAAGAAACAGACAAATAACGCTTTTGAAGAGATATCCCTAACAGTTATGAATTTCATCATGTCGATAAAGTTGCAAAAGCAGTCTTTCTTGACTTTGTGGAAAATAAACATGATCTTGAAGTTGAATCCTAGTAATATTTATTTTTTGTCATCGATGTTGGTGTACATGAACACTACTTTAAGGATGTGCCTATTATTCCTGGTTTCGAGGAAGAAACTGAAAGACTTGTTATCCAACTAAGTCGAATAAAATGTTTTGATTCTTGTGACAGACACTACCATTATGATCTGTGTTTATCATGACTAATTTAAGTGAAGAGTTAGCTTTAAAATGTAGTTATAAATGCAGTACGTGTATGAAGATCACCTGCCAAAAAATAGGCAACAAATATGACTGCCCGTTCCCTCATATGACAGAAAATGACTCTGCCTCGTTATATCACTAACCCAGCCTGCATGGTTCAAAATAAAAGTAAACTAGGAGTTTGTAAACAGGAAACAATTTTCAGTTTCTGGTTCTGTGGTGAAAAATAGTTTTGTTGCCACTCAGAGTTGGCTGCAGACTACTTAGTTTCATGAGGAAATTTATCTTACATGAATATTTAAGGTTATGATGATTTTGGTCTAGTTATAGAAATCAATGCAAATCAAATCAAAAGTGGAACGTTCTATCTCAATGTATGTAGTGTTTATTATACATCCACTTTATATCAGTACGTTATGAGAAACTGAACGCTTAGCTGTGCAGTTTGTGACCTTTTCACAACCGGGTGTCTATATTTGAAAACTGTAATCAGATAAGGCCAGGGCAGAAGAGCTTCCGGTCCTTGAAATCATTCAAACATGCAATTTCTTAAAATCAAGAAATAATTATTTTAATATAATATTCAACCTGCTGTTAATCTGCCGAGTATTTTTCTTACGTAGACCTTAATGACGTATGCAATATGACAATACTACGGCAAGTATAGGAGACAACTGCCCTAGTATTTTGGACGACTTTTTTTTTTTATTTTTTTTTTTTTTGCCACCTCCTGTAGTGCCAAGTCTTACCTTGAATACACGATCTCAGTTTCAGTTCTGTGGTGTTTACCTTTATTGGCTGAAGCTTCGCTCTTGGTCACAAGGACAATGGAAGCACTACCACTGAGGTGATAATTAATGCTCTATAGTACTTCCATGCAAAGACCAAGGGACGTTACCACGCTACCCTTACAAAACCTGTGTGACATGCCAATGTGAATACATATAATTACGGGGCAAAGCATATGGAAATGAATAGGTAAAAGTGTGGCCGTGAGTGGTGACACATATGGTATTGGAACCAATCTGACTGACACACAGGACTACCCTTTTCTTTGCATGATCGTCACACCTGAAAATTTGGGTCAAAGTGGGGGAAAGCTGTGTTAAGTTGACACATGCAGCAAAACGGGGCAAAGCGTGACAAGCAAGGCTAGTGACAGGAATTAAGTTATTGAGTGTACTTTTCTTAGCACCACACCTCTCCAAACTTTTCCACACATTGCCCCTACTTTACTCAAGTTTGCCACATGTTACCTGTGTCAAATTACGTTTTTTTTTGCTTTTCCACACATTGTCTCATGTCCAACCTGTGGAAATGCAGATCAATGCATGGCACTTTGAAAATGTGTGTCAACATTGCCATGCTAAATATCACAAGAACTTTACAATTCTTTGCACCACACCACACCACAATTTTGCAGTTTGACCCAGTATTTTACGTGTGGTATTGGAACTTTTGCTACATAATTTTTTGTTAGGGTACAGAATATATTTGCAGGGCCAATATCGCTTTAAGGAACAAAGAAAATCTTTTTTGTACGCGGAGTGGAGCTCTGTTAGCGATTTTGGCTGTCGTTATCAAATTTTTAGGAAGGGGTGAAGGCAATTTTCGGTGCAGCTGCCTCTACAACCCATGTCCTTTTCCTTAAACAAACAAATTCAATCTTGTACCAGCGAACAGATCCCGGACTTGCAGTTTCACCCAAACTGCAATACGCGTCTTCATTTATTTGAACTGCCCAGGTTTGTTAACAAAATATCTTGACTTGCGGTCCGTATACGATGGCACAGGCGCCATTTCAGTGAGTAATGTGTGAGTACCTGTTAGAGTTTTATTTTCATGTTTTCAGTTTGTAAGCTCTAACGCACTGACTGATCGGCCAACCAACCGAAGCAGTTTTCTTTTACGATAGAAACACAAAAGGAAAAAAGATGAAAATTCTTCAACCTTAACTTAAAGTAATGACCATGCAATTACCATGTGTAAAGTTATTCCTTCAAAGAAACATACATAAACTGCACCAAACAAAAACGAGAACATTTAAACTTTAAAAGTTAAAGGTGTAATAACAATCATTTCTGTTTCATGCAAGCATCAATAGACATCCGCGGTTACACCCCTAAGGTTAACCTCGTGACAGGTTTATATTCATGGGGCTATAATTGTATGTTTGTCAAGACTAAAGTCTACTTACATCGAATCTGATTTTGCAGTGTAAAATCTCAGCAGGGTGTGCAAACATAGTAATGATTACATCAGTGGATGGTACTACAGTCAATGAAATGGAATATAAAACTTGTAAATAGGTGTTTGGTTGTTATGTCTTTACCAAGCAGATTGCTGAGTCAGCCGAATTATCGAAAAATAAATTAAATAAATCTTGACGATTAACAACAAATCGTTAAAAATAAAGTATTCATCACTAAAAGACGTATCACAATAATACCTCCCTCTATTAAATTTATCAAAGGCGTTTCCTTTTCCACCAAACAACCAGTTTTTTTTTTCTTTAATATAGGGTCGAAATGCTGCGGAGCCCTATAGAAATGTGTAGGTTGATAAAGGTAGTAACAAGTGCTAAAAGTTTGCGGAAAATTCCACGACGTTTCGAGTATAAAGTCTTCACCAGGTGGCAAAAAAGCAACTGAACAACAATGAAATAAAAGTAGAGAAAGCACACATTGAAAAACGGCACGAACAGATCTGACGATCTGTTCATGTCATTTTCCAATTTTTACAACCGATCTTCCCGTGCCGTTTTTCAATGTGTAGATAAGGTACCAATTATTCGTGCGTACGTAAATGCCCATACGGCTTTTGTACACAGGCCTACGTAGACTTATAGACCCATCATGTGATCAGTGTCCTTTCGAAGAAAATTTATTTCGTTTCGTATACTCCGGCCAGGGAATTGCACTAACTCCCTGGTCTAGCATGGTCTCAGCTCACAGTGAAGTGGGGTTAAGTATCCAGGAGCGTAATATATGAAGACTTGGGAATACAGGGCACTAAATGACAGTGAATCAGTAAGTATATTCAAGAACGTAGCGTAGATCCAGCGTGGTGATTTATGTCTACCCATGAAAATGAAAAGTGTAGAAATACTTTCCAAGATATGTCGGCCAGGGTCTGAAAATCTATATAGGGGGATCAGTTCCTCACTAAACTTCTCCTTTTGTAAAAAGAAAGTCACATAAAACTATAATTTGTCTTTTAAATAATTATGAAAATACAGCACACAGCTACCAGCCTCTAGTACACAATGGTTTCAGTAAGCTTTCCGAAAAACAGCATTAGATATTTAACCTTGCATGAAGCACTTTATCGGTGTTTTCCAGCTCCCTGGTTGCAGCTCCATGATTTGACATCCTTGATTGATACCGCGGTCACCGTCCATTGATACAGCGGTTATTCAAGCTCTATTTCTTCAAGTTTTTATCACATCTTGCAAAACGTCCCCTGAAACAAAGACTTAATTTGCATACTCAAAATAATAAGCTTTGTTCTTTGAGAAAACTTCTTGTGTCCATTGACAACTTCAACAGGAATAAAAGGACAAAAATTTCTTTGCCTTAAGTGCGAAAATCATGACCACCCAAACACACATTTGCATTCAGAACCGCTTTGAACTGACTATTACACATTGTACATGAGGCTAGTGATTTGTAGGTAAGTAACGATGACTCATGAATTCAGACTCATTTAGCAGGTAGGTAATGAAAGGTCAACCAAAGTTAAGTGTCTACATAGGGAATTTCCGTTGTTTCGTTTTCATTTGTGACACCTGAATCTCTTTAACGTAAACGAACACAGTTTACACAAACCAGTGTGGCATCTATGAAAATATTTCGCGTGTTAACGGGAACCATTTGCAAATCGAACATATAATACAAATCTACAGGAATTAGGTGATGTCCTTAGCTATGGAAGTCAACGGCGCAGCCTGGAAAATTTGCCACATGCGGAGCTTTGCCATTCATAAGAAGTTTTGCGTACAGAACAGCTATATGTTTCCACTCACGAGTTCTATTGAAGTCTTCCCAGGGAGACAACGTTTCCGTGCCCCCATGTAGCCAGGGAGCAGTTGGAAGACAACCCCCCTCCTTGGCTGCGCCACAGCGGAAACTTACAGGCGATTTGTAAATATAAATAAAGAAGCACGAGGTTCAGAATGGTTATGGTCAGTGAATTTACTGAAAATTAATACCCTCCTTGTTGTTCAGGCTATTAGCAAATTAATGTTTCAACTGGACTATGAAAGTGTAGGAGTAACTGTCATGTCTAGTCATAGCTGTGGACAACATTTGGTTAAAGCTTTACAAGAAACGGCATTTCTTGTTCCTTGCACCTCACAGTGGTATCCATAATCAAAGATAGTCTTAACAAAGTACATCGCTTTCATTCCTTTGGCAGAAATATTATTGACGTTGAGATTGAGAATACTCCACGGAGTAGATGAAAACTAGATCACCAACTATATTCTTTGACGAAAAAAAGAACATGGTTTAAATGAGGATATCCGCTATATATTCGGCGTCTGCAGAGGTGAAGTTCGCCAGGAATACTACCCAATTAAATTGGTCATTAAATCCTTTTCCATGGGAGAAGAGAAAAGCATCTCAATTCCTTTTTGTCAACGAAAACGTTTCCATATTTTTGATGGGCACTACCATTGTCCGATATGTTCCTTTAATTTATTCGAGTACTTTTTAATAGAGGGCGATCGTCCAAATTTAGTTGACACGTGCACCTGGAACTGCTTTTCAGATGCACTTGTATGAAAAGCACGAAGCAAAATAGATAGATGACATGGTTACCATTGCTCGCTTAAAGGGGGAAAAGTTTATCCCATTAAATACACTAGCTGAATGTCCTGCTAAGTACTTGCAGCTAGTAGAAGAGATTAAAAGACGAAAAAGAAAATTTCAGCCAACCCTCGAGCGGTATTTTAAAAGCAAGAAGGTGAGGCTCGATGATTCCGTATCCTCGGATGATAAAGAAAATAGTCCATTCCCATAGGACATGTGATAAGAGTTAAATCATTCTTTTCCTTATATGGCCTAGCATCATTTAGCTTGTTTCGCAAAACAAGCTAAAAGTAATCGGTCTCCACTGTAAGATGTGATCAGATTTCATTCCCTTGCTGAAACGAAGAAGTTTTGTTTAATTGATCTAAAAGGTTGACTTTTTTCCTCAGACAAGAAGGCTTACCTTTTCTGTGAGAGAATGTATGAACACAGTATGTTTAATCTTGCTTGACTTATTTGTGTCAGTATTTCCCCACCTTCATTGCTTAAGTTTGGTAAAAGCATGTAGTTCTTGAAACCTTGGCAAAATTATGGCAAGTTAATGTTCAAAATGTTTGCACTAATATTAATAAATGAAATGCATGACAAAGAGTTAGCGAAAACTAGGACATAACTGGACCTGCTTAGCGGTAAAGTGATAAACCTACCATGCCGTTTTATTTTCCAACGTGTATATTAAGGTTCATGTCTACTACTAAAAATTTGCTGTTTTTATAACACTATCCCAACCATTTCATCTTCCTCCTAACTCGGTTAAAGCAGTTAGCCTAGTTCTGGTAGTATTTGCAAACTTTGTCAAAAGTAATGTTCGTCAGGATACAAATCTTGCTGATGGGAATGAATTCTACCTAGTGTAAGTGAGATGCGTGGAAGAAGAGTTAGCCAAAGTTGTGTAAGAACTTGAACTGCTCAACTGTGAAGTTACTAATTCTTTTGTTGCCTTTCATTTTCCAGTGTGCATTTTTCACTCACGCCTGTAGCAATTTCACAACCATCCGTGCCCCCATGTACCACTAATGGGAGGAGGCATTTGACTTAAGTTGTAACAATTAACAATATAGTAAACTATCAAAAATCTGGTGATTTTCATCAGTTGTTCAAACCTTCATGTAAAGTTTTGTAAACACAGTAGCATTTAAAAAAAAACTAGCTTGGCTTCTTTTTTACAATAGATATGACATTATGTAATCTGTATAAATACCAAGATAGAGTCTGAAAACAATTACCTTATCTACACAAATGCTCTTGGAATAACTTTGCCTACGTAGTAGACTGTACGGCATATTCCGTGTTAAGTCATATCCCCACAGTCTGCCAAAGTGAACAACAAACAAATCCCTTTGGATATTCCTAGAAATATGTGGCCTGGAGACTGGTTGAATGTTAGTGAATATTCACAAAAAGGCAACATCTGGTCCCGTTTACATCAGGCGATAGCCTATGTCACTCACAGAGTTGGTGTCACGGTGGCATTGTAATACCCACTCCCTGGTTGCACCCACTGCAAAGGTGGTTATGCAGCACAGTAATGATAGAACTTCTCAGGTTTCTAGGCCTTCAGTTTACAATTACAGGATTGCACACACTCACTCAAAACAATAGCACAATATATAATAATGAGAGTGCATGAATAAGTCATATCATGATAATGAAGTTTGCGTCTTAAATTGGACGCAGTCCTCTTCACTTTGGGGGATGGTGGTTTGGGAAGCTGAGGAGCTGAGCAAACAGAGTCCGCTCCGCAGGTTAGGAATAAGTTGGCTACTCATCTCGCATATGTTGATGCTGAAGTGCCCATCGCTGAGTATCATGGCTAGGTTCCCAGTCGTTATTGGGTACCCGGGGTATATACCGTATATACAAAACAGGAAGTACGCCCCCAACCGTCGGAACCGGGGCTACCCCAATAATTTTGTCATACGTAGTCTATTTAATGCAATAAAAACGTCCAAAAGTGAAAGGAGAACTAAGAATAATGAATATCATTCTAAAAGTTATAACAACTATCATTCAGTCTATCCGTAATATATTGAATAAAATGACGTATCATTTCCATTATTCAGTCAAAAAGGAAACAATCGTTTATGAAAGTATTTGAAAATAGCTACTCAATGTCGTACGACGTACTAAATTTGACTTTCTGCGTCATTTTTTGGAAATCTAAACGGTCAATGCATGTGAAGTCGCGGAATTTTGGGGTGCTTTGTCTTAAGTTACTGTTTATTCAAAGTGGCGCAACGAGTCCTTTGAGCTCGGACCGTGCATTAAAGCATACAAGGCTTTAATGTGTAATCCGAACAGTCGTTTGCGGGGACCCCGACCAAAAGTGGGCCCCGTTACACTGATGCACAGAAAAAAGCTTGGCTAAGTAAATTCAAGGTCCAAGAAATTGGGATTGCACCTGCAGTATTCCTTGCTTCAGGAATGGAAATGAGCATTGAGTTCTCTGGACATATCAGTAATTAAAGTAATAAAATTTACGCGTGCTTCGCGCGCGTGCAGCCCCACCGCGTGGCCGTGTTTACTATCATGAGCATGCTCACATTTCTGATCACCTCTGAGCTATAACAGGAGGCTAATATCCACAACCAAGAAGGGGTAGGTGTTTAAAACGAGATTTTGAAAAATAAGGAATCAGATGTCGAAATGATGGAAGTGGATGATCCCTGAAATGGTACAAAGGAGATTAAATTTAGGTCTCATAACCAAGAAGAGGAAGATTTTGAATTTCACATTGAACGGAAAGATCATGATGAGCAGGCCTTTGCAGGTGAAAAAGAACAGACTTTGACATTAAAAATTTTAATTTCATCTTCTGACAACGGTTGCTTAGTCAAAGTCGAAGAGGGTTTTACGTGATTAGTAACTATGTAATACGGGTAACTTTTTCTGGTGTAACTACTTTTCAGCTGTGTGTATATTACCCTTAAATCAAAATAAGATGTTTTAAAGATGCTAAAGTATATGTACCGACATGTGGCTGTATTCCTTAGGTTTGGTGACGGAGAAGCCAGCACTCGACTAGCAGCATACAAATATACGAACGGCTTAAGTTATCTGTAAGTGTAAATGTATTCAACGGATCTTTAATGTGGGCTCATTTGTCTTCACACACAGTCAATGAAACCATATATGAGAACTTCATGAACAGGGTTTCTATAAGGTTGGGTTAAAAAAGACAAATTGAAGTGTTACACATTATTTTTAAGATCACTTTTGAGTAATGACGTTTAATTTTATAAATGCTTGGTGAAAAATTCGTACGGTTAAATATTACTACGTTCATATTTTTAGTCATTATTTGCTGTTCATTGTATTCTGGAATACTGTTACATGATGTAAACAACTCAAGCTCATGTGTGCAAAATGTAATAAATGACTAAGCAGTTGAAAACTGTGATGTTTGATTAATTTTTTGTGTCAACAAAACCTACCAATTTATTGTGTCGTGCGTTATCTATATGCTGTGCTTGGAATTGACACAGATTAACAATTTTTACTGAACCGTCCTAAGAGGCTTACACTGTATTGGGCTGAAGTCCTGTAGTAGTCAAGGGGGTGTAAAGAGGGAATCGGTAAATGGAAGGAACTGTCAAATTCCCCAAATTCTAGTAGTCAAAGGGGTGCGGCATACAGGGAATCAGTAAATTCAGGGAACTGTCAGATTCCCCAAACTCGATCATTCTGAGTATGCTCAGACTCTGTGAAATCAATGCCAGGACACTGCGACAAAGCAAGAAGTCAAAGGGGTGCATACAGGGAACTTGTAGTAATCAAAGTGTTGCATACAGGGAACTTCGGTAAATGCAGAGAACTTTACAATTCCCCCTAATTCCACCTCTTCTGCGCATGCACAGACTCTATGGAATAAAACCAAATAGTCAAAAGGGTGCATTTAGAGTAGTCAAAGGGGTATATTCAGTAGTCAAAGAGGAGCATTCAAGGAATTGGTAAATGCAGAGAACTGTCGAATTCCCTCAATTAACCTCTTCTGCGCATGCTCAGACATTATGGAAGGTAATCTTGGGGAAGTGTACTGCTTAGTTAATCTGACAAGTTTATTTTATGAAATATGAGGAATATTAGCTTCTGAACATCAAAGGTCTGCTCACCAATCCCTTTCAGTATCGTCTCTTTAGTCGAACATTGGTAAATTTTACTTGATCTTCGCATGTAGAAGCTGAGTGTAAAGCTACGGAAAATGAGATGTGTGTTTAATCTACAATTAACCAACAAGAAGATTAAAACCATCGTTGAAGACTTATAAAATTGTATTTTCTACTATTAAACAAGTAAAAATCACTCCCATGTAACTACGTGAAGAATGAAATTGTTGTTTACAAGCTGGAATTTATCGGTTTTTTGCTTAATGTTGATTGGACAAGATATATTTTAAGATCCCGTCTTCTTCTTTAAAGACTTGAAAACTAAGTGAGCCAGTGTCCTCCTTACTAAACGTCGAAGGAAAGAAGTTCTTACAAATATTTTCATATTCGTCGGACAAGCAACTAGGTTAAAGGAGGGGTTTAAGTTTAAGTTTAAGTTAAGTTAATTTTCATTTGTGAAGGCGGAGGAATTTAATCTAGTACGCAATTTGGTAAAACTTCCATTTCAAATTGGACATATTTTACTCGAGATATTAGCAAATAAAGTCACTACATTTGTGACTCAAAGTGAGCTAGAGGCAAGCAGGGGTTATATCACTTCCTCTCATTCATGAGGAATGCTTTGTTTCCTTTGTTTTTTCAGTCTGTTGTGCTGACCTTGAAGTTAATAGGAATAGGACCTCCCCATGAGGAATTTTAAGTTTGTAATTTTCCCATTCCTCTTAACATGTCTACTAAACTTCGGAGAAACACGTTCTTACAAATATTTTTCATATTCGTCGAACAGGCAATTAGGTTAAAGTATAAATTTTGTTTTTTAACTTCGTGGGGTTAAGCAGCTTTATCATATCAAAAAATTAGCCCTCGTAATTTTCGTAGACGAAATCTTTTAATCTGGGATCGTCGTTGACAATCATTACTCAGAAAAATCTGCAGAACAAAAACTGATAAAATTGGGTATTTTTACCATTAATGCAGTGCCTTCTGAATCAGCTTTAATCAACAAAGGCTATTTTCTGAGAAACCTAAGACCAACCACGAAGAGATGCAAGCGTTCTATCCAGAAGAATTACCCGAGACCAAAAGAATAATCAACTACATCAACGCCATCTGCACTGAAAGTACAAGACCTTACATCTTTGAAGGGGCGTTTCATTAGAATTCTTCACTGAACAAATAGTATAAATATGAGATTCCATCTTGTTCCATGTAAGAGACAGTAGCTTCTCCGACGAAATCGGTTCCATTGGGGCAGCAAAATAAATAGAAACAGCAAATTACTTTTTTATGTTCCAATTCTCAAAATTTTTCAAAGTCTAGATAATTTTCTATTAAGCCTTACCGTAATTCATTCACTTCTGAAACCGACGTTGACTTTGTACGCGTTCAGAATATCAAAACTTTCTTCTTAAAGTTACTTTCCTATTAGGCCTTACCCCCAAATTTTACATTCAAAATCGACTTTGACTCTGTACACGTTTCAAAGATAGAAAATTTACATATTCAAGACAATTTTCTATTAGGCCTTACACAAATTCTCTTACTTCCGAATCCGCCATTGACTTTGTACACGTTCCAAATGTCAAACATTGTTAAAGTGAAGGAAATTATTTGTTAGGCCTTAACAAAACTTTTCCCACGTCTGAGATACCTTTTTGCATTTTCTTATTTTCAAAATTTTCAAAGTTTAGAAAATTTCCTATTAAGCCTTAACGTAATTCTTTCATTTCTGAAACCGACGTTGACTTTGTACGCGTTCGGAATCTCAAAACTCTTCTACATTAAGCAACTTTCCTATAAGGCCTTACACAAATTCTTTCACTTCCGAATCCGCCCTTGACGTTGTAGATGTTTAAAAGGTCAAACATTGTCAAAGTCAAACGAAATTTCTATTAGTCCTGAACAAATCTTTTTTTCACGTCTGAGAAAGCAAATGATGTTTTACATGTTTTAAATCTCAAAATTTCTCAAAGTCTGGAAAATTTTAATTAAACCTAACTTTGATTCTTTCACTTATGAAACTAACGTTGACTTTGGACTCGTTCAGAATATCAAAACTTTTTTTCTTAAAGTTACTTTCCTATTAGGCGTTACGCCTATTTTCTTTCTTTCAAAACCGAATTTGACTCTGAACACGTTTCAAAGGTAAAAATTTTCATATTCCAGAAAATTTCCCATCAGTCCTTACGCAAATTCTCTTTCTTCCGAATCTGTCATTGACTTTGTTCACGTTCCAAATGCCAAACATTGTTAAAGTGAAGGAAATTATCTGTTAGGCCTTAAGAAAAGTTTTCTCACGTCTGAGATCGCAAATACCTTTTTGCATTTTTTAAATCTCAAAATTTTCAAAGTTTAGAAAATTTCCTATTAAGCCTTACCGTAATTCTTTCATTTCTGAAACCGACGTTTACTTTGTACGCGTTCGGAATATCAAAAGGTTTCTAATAAAGATAAGTTTTTAATTAAGCATTACACAAATTTTCTTACGTTAAAAGCCAACTTTGACTTTGTACACGTTTCAAAGGTAAAAAATTTTCATTTTCAAGAAAATTTCCTATTAGGCCTTACACAAATTCTCTAACTTCCGAATCCGCCCTTGACGTTGTAGACGTTCCAGATGTCAAACATTGTCAAAGTCAAACAAAATTTCTATTAGTTCATAACAAATTTTTTTCAAGTCTGAGAACGCAATTGACGTTTTACATGTTCCAAATCTCAAAATTTCTCAAAGTCTGGAAAATTTCATTTTAAGCCTTACACTAATTGCTTCTTTTTTGAAACAGCCGTTTGAAATTTTTCGAAGTCTCGAAAATGTTCTATTAAAACTTACATTCTTTGTTTGACTCATAAAACTTACGTAGACTTTGCACACGTTCGGAATCTCAAAATTTTTCAAAATTAAGCCACTTTCCTATTAATCCTTACACAAATTCTCTTACTTCCGAATCCACCCTTGACGTTGTAGACGTTCAAAATGTCAAACATTGTCAAAGTCAAACAAAATTTCTATTAGTTCTTAAAAAGTCTTTTTCACGTCTGAGAACGCAAATGATGTTTTACATGTTCGAAATCTCAAAAATTCTCAAAGTCTGGAAAATTTCCTTTTAAGCCCTACACTAATTGCTTCTTTTTTGAAACCGCCGTTTGAAATTTTTCAAAGTCTCGAAAATTTTCTATTAAACCTTACATTAATTCTTTCGCTTCTGAAACTTAAGTTGTCTTTGTATGAGTTTGGAATCTCAAACTTTTCTTATTTAAGTTTCCTATTAGGCCTTACACGAATTTTCTTACGTTGAAAACCGACTTTGACTTTGAACACGACTTCAGGGTAAAAAGTTTTCATATTCAAGAAAATTTCCTATTATGCCTTACACAAATTCTCTTACTTCCGAATCCGCCCTTGACTTTGTACAACCTTCAAATATCAAACATTGTCAAAGTCAAGAAAATTCTGTATTAGACTATAAGAAAACTTTTCTCACGTTTGAGACCGCAAATGACTTTTTGCATGTTTTAAATCTCAATTTTTTTCAAAGTCTAGAAAATTTCCTATTGAATCCCTTTTTCCTCCTTGAAACCGCCGTTGACTTTGTACTAGTTCGGAATCTCAAAATTTTTCTGGTTAAAGTAACTTTCCTATTAGGCCTTACACATATTTTCGTACGTTAAAAACCTGCTTTGACTTTATACACGTTTCAATTGTAAAAATATTTCATATGTAAGAAAATGTCTTGTTATGCCTTACCCAAATTCTCTTACATCCGAAACCACCTTTGACTTTGTACACGTTTCAAATCTCAAAAACTTTGCAACCACGAACCGTTCCTATTGACCTTATACAAATCTGCCAACGCCAGAAAGAGTGATTAACTTTGTACACTTCGTAAATCTCAAAAGGTGTCAGTCAAGAATATTTTCAGGCATTACACAAATTTTCTAATGAACAAAGTCGCCTTTGAATTGTACACGTTCTAAATGTACAAAAATTTCTTATTCAAGATGATTTACTATTAGGTCTTACACAGATTCTCTTACGTACGAAACAGCTCTTGACTTTCTACACGTTTCAAATGACAAACATTGCTTAAGTCAAGAAAATTTTCTATTAGGTCTTAAGAAAACTTTCCTCACGTTTGAGATCATCGCAAATAACTTTTTTCTTGTTCTAATTCTCAAAATTTTCCAAGGTCTAGAAAATTTTCTGTTAAACCTTGTATTAATTCAATCACTTCTGAAACCGCCGTTGACTTTGTATGCATTCGGAATATTAAAACTTTTCTACTTAAAATAACTTTCCTATAAGGTCTTAGACAAAAAACAAACTGTTAATACAGTAAACTCGTGAATTCATGTAATTTCCAATTTTTTCAACATTTTAGCAATCAGCATTTGAAAGAAAACAAAATAGTAAAGGATAGGTCTATCAATTGACAACTTGTGATGAGATCTTTATATGAAAACTGATAAGTTTTTTTTACTATTAGAGCAGTTCAACTCGGGTTTGATTTAAAGAAAGGATCAGTATTGAGCTAACTGGATGCAATCATTTTTAGTGTAAGTTGGATAAGCAAGGCATGTATGGAAAAGTCCTTGTTCTTTAAACAATATTTGTGAAGCATATAAGGACCGTTCATCTGAAATTGTACACCGATTGGACAAGAGAGTGATAAAAGATAAAGTGAGGTAGAAGACGGACGTGAACAGTGTATCAATCATGGATGATAAATACGACCCATGCACCACCAGTCACCAAATCCTTCACCAATTCAGGTATCCGATTTACCCCATGGATGCAAATCCCAAAGGCATTTTTCTGATCTTATCAAACAAGAAATTTCATTGCAAGAAAGTCCTCTAGAGAGCAGGTACAGAAAAAGATGTGGGTGAGTATTAAATATAATGGTATCTCTCAACTCTTCCTATTTCCTGAAGGCATACAGGACTACTTTCAACAATGATAGGGTAGGGAGATATGTACTTTTATCTATATTTTGATGAATTTATAATTTTATCTTTGTATCGAGAAAGCTACAAGTTTGTCCAAAATTAAAAACGCAAGTATCATACTTGTTTAAGTGAAGGCTGCAACTCCTATCCGTTGCCATGTATGCCTATTAGTAGAGTTGTTAAGGGAATGAACGCTGCATTTTTTAGTACAAATGTACCACTTGGCATGAGTGTTTCTTGGGGCAACAGAAAGAAATTCATCCAAAGAGACACTTAATATCTATGCATAGAACCCTCTTATTTTCGAAAGTCGCCTTTGACGCTGTAGACGTTCAAATTGTCAAATATTGTCAAAGTCAAACAAAATATCCATTAGTTCTTAACAAATGTTTTTTTCAAGTCTGACAACGCAAACGAAGTTTTACATGTTCATAATCTCAAAAACTTTTAAAGGTCGAGAAAATTTTCCTAGAGTGCCTGACACTATTTTCCTAGAATGCCTGACACTATTTTTTTCCCTTTTGAATTCGTCGTTTAAATTTTTCAAAGTCGAGAAAATTTTCTATTAAACCTTGCATTAATTTTTTCACTTCTGAAACATACGTTGACTTTGTACGCGTTTGGAATCTCAAAACTTTTCTTATTAAGGTAAGTTTTCTATAAGGCCTTACATCAATTTTCTTACATTCAAAACCGACTTCGACTTTGTACACGTTTCAAAGGTACAAAATTTTCCTATTCAAGAAAATTTGCTATTAGACCTTACACAAATTCTCACACTTCCGAATCCGCCCTGGACGTTGTAGACGTTCAAATTGTCAAACATTGTCAAAGTCAAACAAACTATCTGTTACTTCTTAACAAATGTTTTTTTCAACTCTGCCAACGTAAATGAAGTTTTACATGTTCCAAATCTCAAAATTTCTCAAAGTCGAGAAAATTTTCCTAGAATGTCTGACACTATTTCTTTCTCTTTTGAATTCGCCGTTTACATTTTTCAAAGTCTAGAAAATTTTCTATTAAACCTTGCATTAATTTTTTCACTTCTGAAACTTACGTTGACTTTGTACGCGTTTGGAATCTCAAAACTTTTCTTATTAAGGTAAGTTCCCTATAAGGCCTTTCATCAATTTTCTTACATTCAAAACCGACTTTGACTTTGTACACGTTTCAAAGGTAAAAAATTTTCCTATTCAAGAAAATTTGCTATTAGACCTTACACAAATTGTCTTATTTCCGACTTCGCCCTTGACTTTGTAGACGTTCCAAGTGTTGAATATTGTCAAAGGCAAACAAAATTTCTATTAGCCCTTAACAAATGTTTTTTCGCGTCTGGGTACGGAAATATCGTTTTACACGTTCCAAATCTCATTTTTATTCAAAGTCAGAAAATTTCCTATTAAATGTTACACTATATCTTTTCCTTCCGAAACCGCCGTTTGCAGTTTTTCAAAGTCTAGAAAATTTACTATTAAATCTTTCATTATTTTGCCGTTCACTCCTGAAACTTACGAAGTCTTTGTAGGCGTTCGGAATCTCAAACTTTTCTCATTAATCTTATTGAGGTAAGTTTCCTACTATGACTTACACGAATTTTCTTACGTTGAAAACCGACTTTGACTTTGTACACGATTCAAAGGTAAAAAATTTTCATATTAATGAAAATTTGCTATTGGCCTTACACGAATTATCTTATTTCCGAAATTGCCCTTGACGCTGTAGACGTTCAAAAATTGTCAAATATTGTCAAAGTCAAACAAAATATCCATTAGTTCTTAAAAAATGTTTTTTTCACGTCTGACAACGCAAACGAAGTTTTACATGTTCATAATCTCAAAAATTTCTCAAAGTCGAGAAAATGTTCCTAGAATGCCTGACACTATTTTCCAAGAATGCCTGACACTATTTTTTCCCTTTTGAATTCGTCGTTTAAATTTTTCAAAGTCTAGAAAATTTTCTATTAAACCTTGCATTAATTTTTTCACTTCTGAAACTTACGTTGACTTTGTACGCGTTTGGAATCTCATACCTTTTCTATTGAAGTAAGTTTTTTATTATAGGCCTTACATCAATTTTCTTTCATTCAAAACCGACTTTGACTTTGTACACGTTTCAAAGGTAAAAAATTTTCCTATTCAAGAAAATTTGCTGTTAGACCTTACACAAATTGTCTTATTTCCGAATTCACCCTTGATGTTGTAGACGTTCAAAATGTCAAACATTGTCAAAGTCAAATGAAGTTTAACATGTTCCAACTCTCAAAATTTGTCAAAGTCGAAAAAATTTTCCTATAATGCCTGACACTCTATTTTCCCTTTTGAATTCTCCGGTTAAATTTTTCAAAGTCTAGAATATTTTCTATTAAACCTTGCATTAATTTTTTCACTTCTGAAACTTACGTTGACTTTGGACGCGTTTGGAATCTCAACACTTTTCTTAGTAAGGTAAGTTTCCTATAAAGCCTTTCATCAATTTTCTTACATTCAAAACCGACTTTCACTTTGTACACTTTTCAAAGGTAAAAAATTTTCCTATTCAAGAAATTTTGCTATTAGACCTTACACAAATTGTCTTATTTCTGAATTCGCCCTTGACGTTGTAGATGTTCCAAGTGTTGAAAATTGTCAAAGTCAAACGAAATTTCTATTAGCCTTAACAAATGTTTTTTTCGCGACTGGGTACAGGAATATATCGTTTTACACGTTCCAAATCTCATTTTTATTCAAAGTCAGAAAATTTCCTATTAAATCTCACACTATATCGTTTCCTTCCGAAACCGCCGTTTGCAATTTTTCAAAGTCTAGAAAATTTACTATTAAATCTTTCATTATTTTTTCTCACTCCCGAAACTTACGAAGTCTTTGTAGGCGTTCGGAATCTCAAACTTTTCTCATTAATCTTACTAAGGTAAGTTTCCTACTATGACTTACACGAATTTTTCTTACGTTGAAAACCGGCTTTGACTTTGTACACGTTTCAAAGGTAAAAAATGTTCGAACTCAAGAAAATTTGCTATTAGACCTTACACAAATTGTCTTATTTCCGAATTCGCCCTTGACGTTGTAGACGTTCAAATTGTCAAACATTGTCAAATTCGAA
>WURT03654358.1:0-18760 GCA_009936505.3 Holothuria glaberrima
TATATATATTAAATGACTTAAAATGCCATTTTTGTGACGGTCTTGGCTCGCGTCCGTTATATTTTGCTGTCGTATTAGAACTCATACTCTGTATGTATGAAAAACATGATCTATATGTCATACCCGTACTCAGAGAATTTGAAAATCAAGTACTTGTAATCGTACGCAAACATTTGCACTCATATTCGTATTCAGGCCCTCGTAATGGCACTCGTACTCGTACTCAGGATTTTGTGCTCTTATTCGTAATAGTCCTCATGAGTACATATATTTCAGTCCAGGATGTTTTCTAATTTAATTGAACTTGTTATTATTCAAAGTTTCCGATGCTGATCAACACAGATTATCTTAACAGAGTAACTTATGCTTCTCTAAAGAGCAGTAACAAAGGGTTTAATTGAACCTCTCTTAAGATAAACTGAAGAAAATACTACACCATTAATTGCTAAGGGGCACTAAATAAGTATCATCTTGTGTATTTAAGTACTTTGGCCCACTCTTCAAAAAGAAAACATCTTGCCTTGGTGTAGTTTTGAACTATTAACTGTGTTTGTAGTTACCTTAGATCACTATTTTATTAGTCAGACACCTCGCAATACTCAATGACTCGGCTGATATTACTTTAAGTTGTTGGAAAATGTGCACTTCCAATATCAAACATTTGGTACTAGATGACATGTTCGCATGGGGGAGCTTGCATCTTAGAAGCTAAATCTAAACTGAACCATTTTGGAATAGCCTACTTGGGTCAATCTTAAAATCTTTAAAGGTGGCAAACACTAGTAAGAAATAAGCCAAAATTCAAAACAAAACCTCTATATTCTAATCAGTTTTCTTTACAGGCTGAACTCAATCTTTCGAAGTCCCCTTTTTTCTGAAAGAAATTACTTTGAAATACAACTTTAAACATTGGGTTTCCGTTTAAAACAAAATACCATAGACACGACTGTATTTTTTCTTTTACATTTCAGGTATCACTGCTCCGTGTATCATGATGCCTTCAAAGTGTCATTGCAAGTTTTCAAATATAAAGTTTCTGCAAATTCTGATTTGTGCAGTAGAAAATGAACTTTCGTACAAGTTGGTCATTCGGCTTGAAGCCCGAAGTTTATATCCTGCTTACGGTCCGACAAAGTGAAGACGTCAAAGCGTTTTATAGCAGTGGAAATAACCATTATTACACCACAGGTACTATTTCATTCACCTCTAGAATCGGTCCCCAGTATTTCATGTTATACAAAATGCAATATTGAAAGTGATACATAGGAATAAAATGCAACATTTAGTGGTATCAGGTTTTTACACAGACAAATAGAAGTTTAAAGTTTAAGGGTCAGAAAGCCACTTGGCTCATCAAGGACGCTATTCCAGAGTGATGAGCCCCAGCGAGATTCACCTTCTCTTTTCGACTAGTGCTGAGAAGGTGACGAGGTAGGAATGTATTTTCCCTCAATTCTGCCCCGGGATAGCCATTAAACATCCCCATCTGACGGACGTGAGTGTATCCCCAATCTGAGTAATTTTTCAAAGGCTGGGAGGGTGGAGGTTCCTTGCTCTGCCCTACTGATCTACAGCTGAACCAAATAGAGCGGACGACTTGCTGAATGGGACAATTTCCCTTCCCGGACAACCAGATACCCACCAGAATCTCATCCTGGGGTCTTTAGTATGCAAAGCAGTACACTCAGATGACCAGGCTAACTCCACCCTTAACCTTGGAGACAATTAAAGACGATTGAAGTCTTTACTTAAAGACGATGAAAGTCTTTAAGTAACCTTAAAGACAACTGTTCGTTGTTGCTGTTATATGACTCCAGCCTATACATGTACTCAGAAATGTACTCGTACTCGTAGTGGTACTCGTACTCATATACATTTTTCTGTACTCGCACTCGTACTCGTACTCATGGTTTTGGACTCGTACTCGTACTCGAGGCCTTGTACTCATATTCGTACTCGAGAGTTTTTACTCGCACTAAAAGTTTACTATGCACAGTAAGTGAAACACGTATCATTGTTAGGATAAGATAGTCCAAGTTCGCTGAGCTTCCAATCTGGAGTGTAGACGTAGTCGCAGCTGCAATTGTTGTTTATGAAGGTTATGTTACTAGGAGAACGACTCAATCCCAGAAGGTAAAAAAATACTTGATTCCAGTTGGAAATTTTAATTGGGATTAACTATTTCCAACTTAGCTTAACGGTTTCCAATTGGGATTAACTGATTTCAACTGGGAATAACTGTTTTCAGTTAATTGTCAAACTGAGCATGCTGTTCCAAGTTGGGAAATGTATTGGATCCAGTTGAATCCAGTTGGAATTGCTAAATTTCCATAAAAACAGTTGGGAATAGCTGGATGCGGCACAGTACATTCACAGACCAGTTGGAAATGTGAAAGACAATATTGACACCAGTTGGAAACGGCTATGTCCTATGTTTTCATTGTAATATTAAACATAGAGGTTACCCTGGGGGTATCGAGAATGGGGTGGTCGAGTACTTAAGGTATTGGACTAACGGCAGTATTATTCTTATTATATTTTGACCTTATATTTCAATTTTATTTTCTATTACTGATATTCTTTACCTATAACTTATATTTCAACCTTGTTCTTTTAAATCTACACTCCTGCTTCTACAGTACATACTTTTGAACCTACTTTTTTAGGTAAGATTTCTGAACCATTTAATGTGAATTTTTCAGTATTTTGTATTCAGTGTAGAAAATAACTGATGCAAGACTGTAGAAGTCAAATGCAGCCGTTTTAAATGAACAGTCCGTCCAAAATGCTTTTAATATTATTGTATTTTATGTACCGCCTATGATTGACAATAAAACCATTCATGAAACGTTAATTCATTGTTTGACATCTTTGGTGTGAAGCGCAGTTGAAACCAGTTGCAAAATTCAGGAAGAATTAGAAACTGTAAGAACCAGTTGAAACCAGTCGAAAATAGTTGGAACGATTTGGGAAGCTCCGTATAGTCCAGTTGAACCAGTAAAACTAGTCCAGTTGAATTCAACTTGTTTGATATAATTTGCATAATAGAGCTAAAATGCATTTTATCAGATCAGACCTTTTTAGGATTTTTTTGTGGCGCTTTTTTCAAATTTATTCCCAAAATGTGCAATTTACACACTTTAACGGGTTATAACAAGAATAGCCCTTTTTGTATTCTTTTTATCATTTTTGTTTTGAAAACTATATTTAAGTCTCTATATTGAATTTAGTAAATACATAAGTTTGAACACATTACTACATTACTTCTACATGTAAAAAGCTAGATGCTTCAAATGCATTTCCTGCCGCAGGAGTATCCGTAATCAGAACGGCTGAGCCTGTTCTATTCAGCCAGTCTACAACGGGACTTCACTCGCCGGGTCGTTTGGGTGGTCATGCTCAGTTGAGTTGTCCCTCAGGGACGTAGCTCCTTAAGGGAGTATTTTTTGATTTCCGCCCCTTGACTCTTCGCCAGAGAGTCGAGGGGACTTTTGAAAAAAGGGCTCGAATGCATTTTAGTAGTAAAAGACTCTTTCGTTTTGTATTACTTCATTTTAGATAGTTTTTTGGTATTAAGTTTATGATCTGAAGGATTTTGTTTGGCTTTTTATTTTCGATCGTGTCCGTTTCCAAGCACGTAAAAGCACGCAATGCATTTTGAAGTAAACCATTACGTCTGGACTACCCAACAAAAAACACACATGCGTGATATTAATTTTCAAGAGTACTCATCAATAGGACCCAACTGGGATTTTTAGCTGGGACATGACCATTGTAAACGGTTTAGACCAGTTGGAAACAGTTTTGACCAGTAGAAAACGGTCGAAATTCCGTACGGAAATTTTCCAACTGGAAACAGTTGGAACGGGTTGAGAATTTCCAAAAGTGTTTTTCCTTCTAGGTTGTGAGTTTTGAGTTCTCTGTTAGACGGAGATAGTTCAAGTCTATTGTCGAGCCTCCAGTCTAGAGTGGAGGTGTAATCATAGTCGCGTATTCTGCAGTCTGTTGTACCCTTGCATATTACTCAGCTATAGTGAAAACTGAATGAAATCAGAGTACATTTAAATGAGGGTTGTTTTGTAAGAAACATCCATAGGCGATAAGGGCTGCAGTGAGGGAAATTATTAGTCATTTTCATTATACAACATTACTAAATAATTATTGAGCTGACCTTTAAAAAATGAAAATTTTGTCATTTGAAGTATAAACATATTTAGTTCATACCGAAATATTTCAAATTGCTACTGGTAAGATACTCACTCTACCTGCATTGTTCAAAACCACCTTGGCTTGACAGATCAGTTCTACAGAGTCCGAACAGATATGGTAAGCAGCGTTATGTTTTCATTACACCACCAACTGTAGGAGCCAACGTCGTAGGCACTCATATTAGATATATGTAATTTATAACTGTCTTCATCAATATATACAGTGGTACGTCTTGTGGCTCTGTTAAACAGAGAAGTGTCTCCCATACTGTCGTTTCTTCAATTCAGCATTCACATGACGTTGACATACAGCTTAGACTAACATTTTTACCAAGAATTCCATGCACAGTTCCATTAGAGCAAGAACAGCTTCCAAGCACACAAAGATAGGCAATGACTGCCAAACTCGTTGCAAGGATGGCAGTGACCATTTTCTTTTATTTCACAAAGGGTATACGATTTACACAATTAGAATTACAAATTAAAGTGTAATAAGAGTCCAGATTTATAAAAAAAATCAAAAGGACGTGTTATATAATTGTATAATACATTCTGTTTTGAACTACAAAGACGCTGAAGAGTATAGCGATTCAAATCGCAGTACCAAGTGTCAACGTAAAGTACATTAGTGACGATTAAAACGGGTAGCTGTGGGCGACTAAGTGAATTCCAATTTCCTCATGAGAAGAGGGCGGACCTTACTTTTTCAGAAAAGTATATTTACGGAATAGCATGAAGAGTACAATACGGCTGTTAAAAGTTTTGTCCAAGTCCAACACAATCACCTGTAGTATAACATCCAAAAAGAAGATCCTAAGCTATAATCTCTGATCGAAAAGGCGTTACAAACTGAGACACCAATCTCTTAATTATGAAAAAACCCTGACTTTGAATGTAGTCCCCTTATAAAACCGAAAGTGCATACTTACTTGCCAAAAAATCTACTCTCACTGTCTAAGGTTTGCGCAAAAAATGAGATCCTGTCAAAGTGAGAGAAGGGTAGGAGGTGCCTCCTTTATTTTCCCGTTACTTTTAAACCTTGATTTACAAGGCTCTCTTTTAGAATTTTGACTTTTAATAGGCAATGTGAGATTGACGGAGAAATATTCTAGACAATTGCAAGCAGGTTTCATTAGCAAAAATGCTTTGGGTCACTTGGGTTAGAGTTGTAGTTATTGAAAACAGGCCAGTTGGTGGCGCTATTAATTTTTCCATGCGAATGAATTCTTATTTCAGCAGTTATGTGAGAATATATGCTTTCAATTTTGAAGTACTAAAAGGACAATTTTCATTTCCTTTCTTATCTTTTTGAGGGATGAGAGGATTTTGCTACTTAAAATGTATCTTTCTTTGTAGGCCTATGCCAGTGTTCCTGTAGCTCTCAAACCTCAAAGTAACAAGGCAATTTTTTCGATGCTTGCCTTCCCTTCGGCACTGACATGTTTTCTAGAAACTAGTTAAGAAAATTACTTTCAATTTGGGGAAATTGTTTCTGGGAAGTTTGTTGCTAGGTTATAATAAGCGTTCCGTGTTTACCTGTTTATATCTTTAAGTAATGATTATACCGTTTTGAAAACCATCAGAAGTCTTAAATTTGATGAGGACATTTCAGGCAAATTCGGATTGTTCCTTAAAAAGCGGAAATGCACGTTTGTTCAAAAAGTAAGATGGAGATACAATGGATTATTTTTGAAAGTGGCACCTGGTGGCACAAGATAGAATAAATTGCACTCTCCTTGACATCTGGCAATCAGGTTTCTCGACAGGGTTTGCCCTACGGAGGCCAGACTATCCGTCGGCTAGTTCAGCGACCTAAAACCTCAATAGCCCCGATGCCTCGAGGGATAGGTGAGGGGGATGTTAAGAGACCCTGTGTACTATACCATGCTATTGAGGGGCATATATTACATAAAATTTGTACATACGAAAGGAACATAATTTCGCTCTAATTTAATGTTTTGCCCCGTAATTTAAGCTGTGAAATTGCAATTCGCACGAAACGTTTGGTGGTAAACCTTCACTAAAAAGAACCTGTACTCAGTTTCATGCTTACATATATTCAAAGGCCCGGCAGTTGGGCCCAACTAGGTAAAAAGTACGTTGTTTTACCCTCCACGTGTCACCAGCGGTACCCAGGATCGAATTTAAGCAAGGTCCAGCTAGGTACGTGCCCAGGGGAACCACAAACTAGATTATCATATATTTAGGATTATCGAGGACGTCGTCCAGCTGAAATTTAAATATCCTCGCACATGAGCCCCCAAATGTTGTGCATTGTTGGGAGGGTGTTAGGGAGACGAATTTGAACGGGTGGGAATTGTTTTCAGATTGCTTATAAGTATTAGTTAACTTTATTGTCATCAAGGAAGTTGGGGGAGAACTGCATCGCTAAAAGTTTCGGGCACTAAATATGCTGGCAGAAAATTAACCGAATGAAACCGAAGGAAAAATGGACGAACATTATTGTAGACCTCGAAATATCGATATTTTCAAACGAAAAGAATGAATAAGGCCAAATTCCTGTTTTCACTTCAGCCAGATATCACTTGTTTGTTAGTTGAAATTTCATGCGCCCTGCCCGAGTAAGACACACTGTAAAGTCGCCCTCTTCGAAAAGGATGAACTTGGTCTGGCGGAATAGCTTAACAGTGAAGACTATTTTTTAAAAAACAAAAGCAACTGTCGCTCCTGGACATTGTTGAAATAGCGAAAACCTTGGCTATATTCAAAAAGCCGTAATCTCAGTTCTCAGACGCTTTGTTTGTTTAATGAAGAAAAAAAAACAATATTGTATCGTTTATAACTTATCCTAATCGAAACATGTAGTCCTAATTGGTATAAACGTACCCGACCAAGCTTAAATGTCTTGTATAAACAAACAATGAGACGGCTCCTTGTTCAGTTTGCTGCAATGGTTTATAGTGATAAGCGTGCAACAATGAAACACATAAACCCTCTGTTGATCGAGGGAAACAAAAAAATAAAATCAGTCTTTAACCAGCCTGTGATATCGTTCCACACTCAGGCAGATCGTGCCTAGGAAGTGGCAATTCTTGTGTTTGGGAGATGTTTCCATCCAAAATTTTCTAAAGCGCTTTGCGGCAACCATCGGTGGCGTTCCGCTTACATTCTGCTCTTCTTTGCTTACCGAAGTCACAATGGTGTTCCTCTCTGCCCAAACCCTAGATCCATGCCTGAATTATATAATAAAACTTGATAATACAGTCCCTTCACCATCACACTTTGCTTTGCATCACTTTACTCAACATGAAATCTTAGCAAGGTCTGAAAATTCGGGCATTTTTCTGAAATAAAATCGTCTCAAAGTCCTAATGGGTAGGTCCGGCTTCGATTGAGTTATTTTCATTACGTTCATTACAGTTCTGTAAGACAAAGTAACGTTTTTTCAGGAAAAATAAATAACAACTTCACCCTCGGGCCACTAACCTGCGTCAGCGGCTCCTAGCGATCTAACCCCCCACCCCCTCCTCTCAGGCAAATCCTGGAATCGCCAATACGATGATTCATTTGGCAAGTTGTAACTTGCAACTGTTGAAAATTCATGGTCTGTATGTGAGCGCCCAGTCGCTGCAAAGGTAGGTTAACGCTTATATCTCACTCTGTCATATCAGTTCTTTTTCAAAGGGCCAAATTACTGTCCGAGGGTCCCCCACATTCGTAAATCCGGCCCTGGCTGTACCGCACGCAAGACGCAAGAGAACATTAACTGAGTTTAGCGAAATGAGATGAAATTCCCGACATTTAAATAAATCTATAAAGTCTAGTTGATAAGTTACTTGAAAAAGATGGAAAAAGTTTGTACTAATTTTATTTTGCTATAAAAAATGGAACTGAGGTAGAGTGGGCAAAACGTACTGGAAAATTGGGTTTTATCGCAGAACTAACCCCTTTTAAAAGCGACAGCAAGAAAAAGCATAAGATGGCTACAGAATTTTCTCGACAAAGCCGAGTCATGTCAATGAACCCAGCCTCGGACAGCCTATATGTCGAAGGGTGGGGTGTGAGAAGGAGATATGAAGGAGCCTCATTGTCCCATTCTATTGTAGGGCATCTTTTGCATAATATCACGTAATTCTTTAAGAGTCTTGTTGTTCACTTATAGTGCTCTTTTGAATATGAATCGTGAATTTGCAAAGCGCGCGAACCGCGCGAAACTTTTGTTAGGCTTGTTACAAAAATATGTAATTATTAAGAACAAAAATAGAAAAAAAAGTGTAAGGTGTGTACACGATATCGGGGATAAGAAATATCACGGCAACGAAACCATCTGAAAACCCAATGAAATAGTTTAGCCAAACTTCGCTGAGTGGGTAGCTCACTAACTGACAGTATTGCATGACACGTACAAGAAAACAGCAACGACAGAATGCGATATGTGTGGAAATTCACGACCTCTACATAAACTGTACACTCTGCCTACATGTTACTTGGTAAGGTAGACAGGAGTTGTAAATCTAGTTATGTGAAAGGGACTGTTGTAGAAACTGGAGTGACTCTACAGCTCGCCGATAATTTTAGGTTCTGAAATTAGGTTCTGACATCTTGAAAAGGTTCCCCTCCGATGGAGGGGGAAACTTTTACCGATAGAAGGATATAGCCCCCCCCCCCCCGCCTAAGTGGAATGACACAATTTCAGCTTTTTAACAAAACTTTTATTACCATTGATGATCTGAAGGCTCTAGCATTTTACGTCAACTTAAAAGAATTTTAAAAAAGCTTTTATAGCCATGGTATGTTATGAAACAATGGGCATGTATATCAGTTTGTGAAGCCCCGCCTACAGGATCATAGATTTGGTTAAAAACGTCATATGACGATTTTAATTGACAAATGTACGATCGTGAGGAATGTTTTTCCAACAAATTTGAACAACGTCCAACATTTATGAAGGTGTTGAATATTTTAGCTGCAACATTCCAATACGTGTTTAAACAGTCATTTTTATGACGATGTTCATGGACAAATTTATTGTGGTGTAGACGGGCCTTAAAACATAGCTTGAAAACATTGTTTATGTCATCTTGTACGAAAAGGATTTTCCAGTGCTTGCTGAAGCTAGTTGATCGTTTCCATTCGGTTACTTTTTCCAAGAAAAACAGGAAGAATGAAGGAAAGTATTTCAAGCCTTATAAAAAGAAAGTGAACCTTTACGCGGGATGATTTCTTAATTCAGATAAAGATCGTTTCCTGTATTGACTTTTGGGTAGACACGTTATTCTTCCTAACGGCACGCTTTAATTCATTTTCGTGGAAAATGAAATAGGTGTTAGCAGTTATGGGGCATTAACGTTGAAAGTAGTCAGTTGCAATAGGAAGCGTCTCTACCTTCTCTAAGCCAGCTGAGGGTTCTTCTGCTAGTATGAGTTTTAAAATGTAGCTCGGGGAATTGGTCGAAACGTACCGCATATAGAGAGATTCGAGGTATAATAAATTTTTGGGTAATGTAAGCCCATGACGACTACGTTTTGAAACTTCCCATAACCTCCCAATAACTTTCAGAAAGACCACCCAACGCAGGACAAGTGAACCTTTTCATTGTTATATTTGTTTGTTCCTACAGAAGCCCCCAAAAAAGTTACTTTCACAGCAGGTGTTTATTATGTACGTTTGTCACTTACATACTATAACAACTGCGAACAATGACAGAAACCATCCAGTTTCACAACATTCATGAACCTTATTTGGAGACAATTGTGTTGGTTTCTATGATTATTAATATAACCCTTCGAAGCTTGGACTGTAACCCTGTTCCACAGCCTTCTCAAACTCACACAGTAACTGAATAGGACTTCTTAAGTGAGTTTGAAGCGAGTGAAATCACACACTTGAACTAGCTTTGGTCGATTTTCCGTTGAATATTTATGACTTGTGTTTGCTGTGATCGCATATATGAATAGCTAATAGGGTAGTTTTCACACAGTTTGACGAAGAATTCTTGCAAAAGTTAGCAGACGTTGGTAGTGCGAGTGCAGTCAGTTTGGGTGCAGGAGCAATACACGTCCGCCGGCTGGCAACAATAAAAGAAATTCATGTAAGAAATTAACATTATCTGAAGAAATTAAAGTCAAAGAACGAAAAAAAAAATGTTTTAGTTCCTTTTGTTCTACAATGCATGTCATGGGATGTGATCCAAAACTAGTATTTAGTACATAGGGTATTACCGTTAATGTTGTAAGGATACACATTACACAGAAGAGGGCAAATAGAAGTCAGATAGGTATTCCATAGACTATACTATGTTTTGAATATGTCGGATTGGTTACGTTCATTACATCAGTTAGTCATTGCTCCGAGCTACATAAAAGTCATACAAACACACGAAAACACATGCACGTGAACACACGTAAAACGCCCAAAGAATATAAGAGAAGTCTGTAACAGAGTGCAATCTAATGTACACACACCGGTGAACTGATTTCTTGGCGGTAGCCGCGCTGTGCCTTAGTTGTCCAACAGTCACAATACTGAAGACTAAATCTTTAACCAGGTAATTGTTGTGACTAAAAGCTTCCCAGTTTAACAGTCTTGTATAAATACACACCGGATGCCTACACGGTAGACGGAAAGAAATGACAGGAAATGAACAGTGGGCTAAATCAGAAACACTGTACATTGGAATGGTCAGTAACGAAACTGACACTGTACTTTCGTAACGTTGTAACACGAATTAGGACAGAATTTTACATATGGAGCAGCCATAGCCCTTGAGATTAGAAAACGAATTCGAAGTCTGTCAAATGTTTCTTTCTAAATAGAATCTCCTGGCTAATAAGAAATCTTCTGAAGTAGTGTTCTAACGAGTCACCGTTAGGTCGATCCACAAGTTTTCAGTCAAGTCAAGTCTTTCGTTGCATTGCTTCAGTCAACTCAAGTAAATGACATCAAGCCAGGAAATCAAGACACACACCGAGTCAAGTCAGATATTTTGGTCGGGTCAACTAGAGTCAGTGGCTGATGTCTAAAAGTCAGCACAAGCCACACTATCACATAATCATAATTTCAAATTTAAAACTGGTGTTTCTCCATTTGTGAACCTGGGGTCACTTGGGTACCTTTCTGCTTCTTCTGAAGTGCACCTGTCACCGTTTTCTATGGTATGCCACAGGTAAATTGTCTATACATAACTTTACACGCAATTTGCCAGGAGTTCAGCTTTCCTCTTCGGACCAAAACACCTTCTTCTAACCATGACTGAAGCACATCTGTTATTGCTAGAGAGAAACCCCATTGGCCTCAAACGTCATGATAAACAGCATATCAGGTCTAAAATCAATTATTCATAAATGGAGGTCACTACATTGTATTTCCAACATTATATGACGATTAATACAAGTGAGTATATCCTAAATGCGTAAGCCAATGTCCAGTCAATTAGTGTAGCTCCCAAAAGAAAACAATGAACCTAGGCCTTGACTGGAACTCAATTACATAATATATGCATGGTGAGCTAGATATATAGATGAATTTTTAATGACACATCAACACAAATATTTTATTTCGTCTTCAAGATGTAAGACGGTTCAAGACTTTTTGTCCTCCCCTATAGTCACCCCTTGCGACATGCTTCCCCAGCAGTGAGTGCGGCTTTGAAGAACTGCATTTCGCGGCCCGTTTGTTGTCATGTGACATCTTACTTTAGACATACAGTGCTGGTATTGATTTCACACGGACGCTGTGTGTTGCAGCCATTTCCTACTACAATATAGTGAGTGGATTTATGGAAAAAGGGTTTGTAATTTGGACAATGTTTGCATATCTACGCAAAAATATTAAAGTTTGGTATGGTTTGCCGCGACCGATGTTTGTTGTTGACTGTCTGTTATATCAATAAGAGAGTTATGAAAATTGATATAATAAATGCTTACCTCAAATGCGTGCAAAATTGTAGAATGAAAGTCGGTTTGCTAACACTTACACTGGTTTGATTAAGTACCGAAACCAGAAGTAACAATGTTACTTCAATCACTCTTGAGGTGACTTTCGGATCAAATGCCAAGGTCTATAACTAGTGAGATGAAATAACAAACTTGGGAGAGAATGGCCCCATAAAATGTTCCAGATGTACACTGATCTGGATACGGTTATGTCACAGGAACTGCATCCATGAAAGAACAGTCAGTCCACACCCTCATATTACTCTACCGACATTCTTATCACATGGACAGATGTGATTTCTCATAATCGTGCTTAATGGCAACAAAATGGATCTATCATTTATATTTATTTACTCAAGCATTTTTGTGATTTGTTCATATTCTCTTCACATGACATGAACGGTATAAATCTCTTGTTGTAAAATGTTTACTAAATATATTGTTGGATGTCTGACTCGACACGGCACTTTAACATACGAAATAAGTGAATGGTTCCTGATTTAGGACAACTGGTAAAGGAATAATTTCTTATGTATTCTTAGAGAGTGCAGCTACAATGTGAACAACCGTTTATGTACTAAAAGCACACAGGTCATACTTTTTATAATCTTATAAACATTTTTAGAGTATTTAAAGTTTTTTTTCCGTACCAAACACCACCAATGTGTATTTAACAGAAAATTTATTGTTAATAAGAAAATAATTCAATTACATAAAGGCTTATGTCTTCTTAAAACAACTTTTATGAATGCTTAATAAATTTTAAACATTCTCTTCTGTTAACTTGAAGTCTCCTAACAATGTTTCCTGCAAAACATATGTTGTTGAAACATTAAGAACCTAAAAGCAGGATAATCTGAAAGAAGTTTAAAGGCTAAAATGTCAGATCAGCACAGGAGGCAGTTTTTCACAGGAGAGGAGCTTATTTTAGAAACTCCTTAAAAAGCTGTGTAAATTTACAGATTTTGCGAATGGCACAGTGCAATTAAGTAGGGGTCGCTTAAATCTGTATGTAGTTTTCTTTAAAATAATTGTTGATTCACTACAAAGCGTATGCTTTTTTCTGCTCTCATCTGGAAATTATAAACAAATATTTTGCTTTGCCTCAAAATGTTTCCGAGCGATATAGATATTAATTGAAGTGCCTATTAGGAAACAATTATGACAATATCCGAGAATCGTAAATATTCCTCTACAAAATTCCCAATGAGTACTTCATTTTAATAAATACGGCTTAGACCCTGTTTGAGGGAGTGTCACTTCTTTGTCATTCTTGCAACTAAAGAACACTTTGATCAAAACCGACGTCAAAAAGACACTCCAAATAAAAGTTTCAAGATCTGACTTAGGCGTTAAAGGAAGTAACAACTTCATCCAAACATGACGAAACGAATACCCTAAAATTTCAAAGGAGGAATGGTCTGTTAAATGATCGAACGCAATTAACTATTACATTAAATTACTTACACAAGCTTACAGGACCAGTTACATGGTGGATGGGGCTGAAGTACCTTTTCCAGAAATTGTAATAAAGGTTGGATCGAGTGTAGCGTACATTTTGCCTAAACAGAAGCAAAAGGTTCTATCGCAAGTGTGTGTATATTTGGGGAGGGGTCTCACCCTCCTGGTACGTCTACGGTTACACAGAAAATAACTGAGTGTTTGGTTAAATAAAAGTAAACAAGTCATTTTTTATGGTTCTGTGTGAGGTTTTTACTGCAGTTTTATAGATAACTCATAAAGATACACTTAAGAGTTCTAATTGTTCTTAAAGTTCTTATTTCCAGTTTCAAAATACAAACGTGTGCTACTGTCTGTC
The DNA here is from genome assembly GCA_009936505.3 of Holothuria glaberrima. NCBI lineage: Eukaryota > Metazoa > Echinodermata > Holothuroidea > Aspidochirotida > Holothuriidae > Holothuria > Holothuria glaberrima. Next base: position 13,923 of record WURT03654358.1, read on the forward strand.
TTACTTTTTTAATGAATTGATACAACTGTGCTAACAAAGGCCTTTATTGTTGCCTTAAACAGCATTTCTTGCATCCCGCAGTACACTTGCTATTCCTTAAAAGTCAAGGTTGCGTGGCTGCCCATATTTATTTTATCTCTCTCGATCAATGGCAGTAATACTCTACAAACGGTGAGTGTCTTTCATGTTTCTGTTAGCCGACGTTTTGACACAGGCTTTAGTCACTTGTTTTTTATCACTGGCTTCAGTAAATACGTGGAATTTCATAACCATCTTCATTTGACAAAGAGAGTCCTGAATTCCCCCCTTTTACTTCTGTTTGTACCTCTTCAATTTCTAAATACTCAACGCCAATAGATGTAGGTTCTTTTGAGTGAAACCCATTTTCAATTTGGTTAACTTGACGCCGGGATTCAGAAATGTTTGCCCCTTGAACCCGTATGGGATTAGCCTGCAGTAATTTCTTAGACCTGTCCATTGAACAGTTTAATTCTTTGTAAAAATGGTTTGACCCATCCAACTCTTGTTGAAGCATCTCGTAAACTTCTGGATGAACATTTTCATATTGAGTACCATTTAGAGTATGAGTATTAGTTGTTGTTTTGACTGTGTTTACATTTTCTCCAGAATGAGCTGTAGTATGTAACTTTGAGGACAAAACGAAGAACCAAAACAGGAATGCTATCCCCACAAAAACAACAATGAATATGCCTGTGCCTACAGGAATTATAATACTCAACATGCCGCTCGTGTCTTTAAATGCATCGTGTTCTCCGTTCTTCTCGTCCTTAATGAAAGATTCAACCGTCAAAGATTCAATGGTAGAAGATTCAATCTTGGAAACGTTTAACGAAAAATTGAATGAGCATTGAAAATCTTTCTCCCCTTGAAGTTGGCATAAAATGAGACACAAATGATGTACTGGTAAGACCTGGAAATTATAAGTAAAGTCACCGGATTCTGTATAAATACAAAAATAGAAAGCTTCAGAGTAGAAAGAAGACAAATATTTTAATTAATTGGTATCTTTTAGCAATGAAATGGTATTAAAAAAGAAAATCTATTCGAAGCGAAACATTACATTATTGATAATCATTTAAAGACCAAAAATAATAAGAAAATAATTAAAAGAAAAATTTTCTCAAAATTGGCAACATAAAACACCCACTTTTCTTCCTTTCCAATTCTGGCAAGTAACTGAAAATCTACAACTAAACTTTGTGAGTATCTCATAGCCACAATGCCACATCAAAGTGCATAGTTAATTTGGATGACAAGTATAAGACGTCTTTTTACACCAGTTTATTCATTATGACATTATTAGTTTAAACAAAACGGTCATTCTTTAGGATTGAATGATCAAAAATAATTTGTTCCTCCCACAAGCAGTTAATAGTAAGTGTCAATTACAACAAAGAACTCTAAGTAGCATGGCAAGGGAGAGAAACTTATTTTTACAAATGAGCACAACCTTCACAGAACGTAGATTACGTCACTGATAAACAGTCGGGTGGTCCATATTTCAGCTCTAGTAGCTATACAGATCCAATATATCACATCTTCCATTTCATACAGTTTACAAAATTTTTAAAATTTTCCGTAGATAACCGGCTTGTAGGGCGAGTACAAATTGGCGAGTACAAATTATCGAGTCCAAGTACGATTACAAGTACGAGTACAAGGCCCTGAGTAAGAGTATGAGTAACAGTACCAAGCATGAGAGTACCTGATTTTCAAACTCTGTGATCACGACAATGAGCACGAGTCTAAAGCCATGAGGACGAGTACAAAAATGTACTCCAGTACAAGAACGAGTATGAGTACATTTCAGAGTACATGCGTCGAATTAAAGGGGAAGGAATGTACACAAGGCAGTATTAAACTGTCTTAACGTTAGCCGTTTGTCTGTTTGAAAACCTAAGACAAATACATGCTGCTCCCGATTTCTTTATGCTTCATGATTTCAAAGCTATATGCTTCCATAATGACTGGTGACTGACTATAGTGGTGAATGAAATAATAAATGTGGTATAATCACGATTATTGACAATGCTATAAAATGTTTTGCATTCTTCACTTTGTCAGATATGAAGAAGGAATACAGACTAAGAAGTTTAAGGCTGAATGACCAGCTTGCAAAGAAGCAACTGTAAACTGCACGTACTACAATTTGAAAAAGTTTCTTTGTGAAAACTTGCGATGTCACTTGGAAGTTATGGTAAACCGACCAGTATTACTTGGAAAGAAAAAAAAGAAATCGAATTGTTGTTTCAACGTCATTATACTCTTAACGGAAATTCACTGTTCATTGAAGTGTTTTATTTCAAATAGTCTACTCTGAGAAGAAACTTTTAGTTGGTAAAGTGCAGTCTGCCAAAGGTCAGTTCCTAAAATTCAGTGAAGAGTAAAGTATTAGATTTACCAATAAATAGAGACTAACTTAGACTGATTTGAGCCTGTAAAAAAGAATTGATTATACAAATTATCCTTTTGAATCCCGGCTTGTTTCTTTCTGTGGTTTGTTTTAGCACCAATCCAAGAAGGCTATTCTAGCACTGGTCAGTTTTGTCACCTTTTAAGTTCCAATGCATGCTCTCCACAAGCATGCAGTTCGTCTAAAACTCTCAATTACTTCAAACACTGAAGTTCTAGACTACACCAATGCAAAGTATTTTCTTTTTTAAGAAGTACTTATATCCGTAAGGACATGATAACCTTAAATTTTTTTAGACGAAAATATAGTGACCAAACAAACCTCTCCTTGCCACATCGAGGCAATTTGTGGTGGAGGTAGAACCTTTGGAACATTGAACTTTAACCCTGTCCCCCGAGGAAGCGTCGACGATGATTGGTTTGGACGGGAAAGGTAGTCTACTTTTGTGTAACTGCCAACGAAAATAGTCTTTTGTCAGGAAGCATATATTGCTTAGGAATTATTCGTGACATGGTTTCTCATGGTCAATTACTTTGAATACTTATCGTCACTTATTCAGATTACTTATGTCTAAAACGCTGAGATTTGTTATTAATCTTTCCAAGCAGATAATAGAAAGCATCTGAATATTGAAATAGTCAAATGGTCTTAAGAGTATCCTGTCAACATATGGAAAGACTGTTTTTAATAGTACAAGGAGATATTCTGGAAACGAATGTCATTGTGGTGCTTTGCCTTCATGTTTAAATTACCCATTCTTAACTAAGAGCATTGGTAAATATCAGTATAAACTAAATCTTGAGTTTTGCACAAAGCGAGCATCACTCAGCCCCATTTTTTATTGTTAGACATTGACACTTATAATTTGTTGATAAAGATTATATCGCATCGTGTTACCATACGTATTCTTGTGTCTGAGGAGAACTGACTTTTAACAATGCAGTAACAACGATCTCCACCAACCTCTTTAAATTATAGTATAAGGTTGTAAGGATGGTGTTAGTTCGTTCTGACATAATACTCTGATTTGTGGCTGCGTTTTGAGAGAATAGGGGGGATCATTGCCTTTCAAACACCTACTCACAGTCTGGTAAAAAGAAAGGATGTGGCTTTCCTTCATGTATTCCGTTCCTACCGCATCTGTCACTTTGGAAACGTAGGTAGTTACTTTTCTGTCAGAAGTAACTGAAACTAGTTACATTTCATCATTGTATAAAGTAACTGTAACGAGCTACGTCTTGGAAAAAACTACCTCTAACACTTATTCCAATCTTTTACGTCCTAATCAGCTAGTGTTGAAACATGTGCCGCCTTTACCACAAAACCAAAACGCCAGACGACTAATCAACCTCAGGATTATACAACTGATTGCCCCATAATTTTGCTGATAGACAATCTATCAGCAGAATTGTTATTTCGTTGGTAAATAAACGGCCCTTAGAATTCCTCTTGACATACATATTTGTCGCTTTTAGAAGTGAATTCCGCGAAAGGAGGTAGGAGGCTCATTCGATACTACCAAATCCTCAAATGACTGCAACAAATCTAAAGTGCCCGAGTTTGGTGTCACGGGACTTCCTCAGAAAATTCAGTACAAAGAATTTATTTTGGAGTGTTTTAGGACTTACAGTCATTATAAGTTATGAAAATATCAACATTTTTAGCAGAAAAAATTGAAAGATGTAAATGACAGCCAAAAGAAAGGACATAAACCTGGTAGGCTATATTCTTTTTTCCAAACTGTTTGCAAAAGCCTGCTTACACGAACGTTAAAAGGTTTTAAGTGGGTGGACTCCCTCTTTCAGACAAACAATACATCATAATTAGATAAGCTATAATAGGCCAAAGTTTTAACAACGGGCATATTTTGGCAAGAAGGACTCGTAATGAAAGGAAAAATGTTTGCTTGAAGAGAGTGTGGAAATTTTACGTTTGACATTTGCTTATTTTACCATAATGACCCTTAATTCGTTCCTTCTTTCACATTAATCTACAAAGATGTTTAAAATAAATGCATTCGAGGTGCGTTTATGTGAGTTTTGACAAATTTGATAAGTTACAAATTACTATTATTGCATCCTGGTCGCACCCAGTCCAAACTACCTTCAACTAAATAATAACTGGGTGTTGAGACACCATTACTCCCTCCCTTGCATTACACATGTATATATATCTACATATATATATATATATGTATATATATATATATAAGTCGAAAGGTAAATAGTAGTACATTCGATCTTGAAGTTTTATACCAAGCCTAGAAAGAGCATGGCCCTTATCAAAGCAGGAAAGGTTCAGAGAAAACCTTTCCTGCTTTGATAAGGGCTATGCTCTATCAAGGATTGATATAACAGTTAAAGATCAAATGTACTACTAATCACCTTTCGACCTACACATTCTA
>WURT03654380.1:6302-18759 GCA_009936505.3 Holothuria glaberrima
AGCTTGCCGACCGCCACTCAAAGTAATTTATCAGCTTACCTACCGGCACCTGATTTCCTAAAACTGGTGGTTTATTGGAATAAAATGCATCCTTTCTTGGTCCCATCAGTGTATTATGACTACAGAGTGCAATAGCCATGGCCAAAATCCAATGTTACACCGGTTTAAAATGCTAACAAAATTTCAACAACAAATATTTGCTGCTTATAAATATTAGCACCATTTGGACTTTTGACATTTTGGCAAATCCTGTTTCAGCATAGATTTTTTAAGGCTAGGCTAAGCACTCATAGCGTGTGACCTAACGTTCATTATCCTACACATTACGTTGTTTTTGAAAGCTATGCAGGGCCGATCAGCTACACAATTGACCAAGAGCTGCTCGCTCTGCAAGCAGGACTACGTGCGCTCGTATGGGATTTTAGCATGCACTCAAGTTGGGCTAGCTACAACCCAGATGATGACCTGTGCAGATCAGTGGATGTGGTATGGTGTAGCCCATTCCATCAACAGGTCATATTACACTAGCATTGAAATTATTCATTAGGCTGGCATATTGTATTCTGCAGAATATGGCGTAGGTTAATTTAAACTCACTACAGGCTACTGTAGCTTTGTCGTAAGGTTCTGTACAGTACACAAATAACATTTTTGTGCTAGAAGTCAAAAAACTTTGGGGTTGGTAACATTGTTGAGGATGAGATTATTGACCTTGAGAAGATGTCATTAGGAGTGATGACACAAGTGGCCATATGCAGTTGCCCTCTTTCTGCAAGTTGAGTTAGTATTGCAAGTTTATACCATTGTTACCTCCTGCAAAGTTTCTATGAATTTAAGATATACTGTAATTCTGTTCAGTAAAATATGAGTTGAATCTCCAGGGCTGTGGACAGAAGGACAGACTTGCTAATGATGAAGAATGATTGAGCCCAGCAGACAGGATTTGTTGCACCTCAGGTTTAGCAGGTTCAACATATCTTGTACTGTTGAAGTGATAGTTTTTTTTTTTGTTAATGAAGTCAATGAATATTCTAAAATACTGTATCAAGAAAAAATCTATACAAAAAGTTGGTCCACATTAAACTGAGGATTGAATCTTTATGTCTATTTTGCAGGAAAACATCTTACAAGCAGGTTGTAGTTTGCCTACAGTTTTCTGATCAGTACCCAGAGACACCCATCCTTGTAGAATTAAAAAGCAAGACACTTACGGAAAAACTACTGGATGGCATCACAAAAATATGTGAAGAAAAGTTGAAAGAACAAAAAGGTAAACCACAGGTAAGAAATGGTTTTAAAGCAAATTATTTGAAAATTAAAATCCCATTCTTTTTAACCTGAAAAAATGAAAAATAGGGCATATCCATTTGTTAATTATTTCTTTGAATTTCTGTTGGAGAGATTTGAATAAGTTTTTAGTCTCTTTAATAAAAAAATTTCTATGAAATAACTGCAGGTTTAAAGCTTTTTTTCATAGCCCAGCTAACTAGCAACACCCTCATGTAGGGTTCTGCTCTGCAGAAATTTCCCCTCAAATTTAGAGTTGTGGACTGTTTCATTATTAATTTCTTTAAAAATTCATTGCTTTGCCAAAGATGACAATGTTATGCATGTGAGCCACCTTACTTGAAAAGCAATTTATGTTATCACAAAGGGAAGGTGTCCCATTCCACTGAAACTCCTTGTTAGGACAGTCTCCCCACCCCATCTCTATCCCCCAAGAAATATTGGGAAAGAACCTTGCCATGCTATGGTTAATACAAACAAAGCCATTTCATCCCTCACAGTTCTTTCTCTATTTTAATTATTTCATCAATTGTCATTCTTCTGCAGATTCTGTTTGTGCTCAAATTTATACGACAGTTTCTTGATGAGAACCCGTTCTCTGTGTGCAGCGAAGAGTTGGCGTATATAAAGAAACATATAGTAAAAGACAAGGACAAAGTCAGTATTAAAACCAAATCAGGGGTGATATTTATAACAGTGAATCAAGACGAGTACTACATGAAGTTAAAGCTAACAGTACCAAACTTGTATCCAGCCGAATGTATCATGTGAGTATTCCCTTCAGGATCCTTCTAGAGGGTTTCTAGAATTTGGAGGAGGGGGAAGGGGAGAGAGAAAGTTTTTATCTGCAGGATTTTCATTTAAAAACAAAATATTGACATTTATGAAATGTTTGCTGTAAAAAAAGTGGTATGAAAGGCCATGGAATTCAGGAGCAGTAGAAAGTGTAAGAATGGCACAAATTTTCTGCTCCTTGTTCCAAAATGTGGTCCCTCTCCTAGTGTGTACATGCCGTCTCTCAATTTATTCTGAAAGAAAGTCATTTTTTTAAGGCCATGTAAAGATTTTAAAAGAAAATCAAGCAAAGAATATGAGTTGTACAATAGCATCACAAAGCAGTGTCCATTTGACTAGTTCAGATTAAGAGGGGAGATTTCAGCATTGTGTATTTCAGTAACCAAACAGACAATGAAAAATAGCAAGAGATCAGTCAGTTTTATTTGCCATGCACACTTGTAACTTTAGACTTAACATACTCTTAAACTTATAATTGCTGACAGGCTTTCTGTTACTTCAATTGAATATCCTCTTTTATGTCATTTTTGGGATACTTTTGTATGTGGGGAGATGTATCTATTCGTAAGTTTCAAAAATAACTTTTATACAAAGCTAAACAGTGTTCCCTCAAAAAGGGCAATCACAGAAAGTACAGCATGGACAGACCCAGTATGTTCGTCAATGCACATTAAAAGTACCCTGTACTGGGCATTTTCACAGTTCTGTACATTATTGTGTTATTCACACTTAAACATGTTTTTTTTTTCCATATGGGTCAAGCAGTTTGGAATGCCAGGGACACAACTACCCTGACATGTTTCAGAAAATGGTGATAGCCCAGGCGATAGAAATAGCAAGGCAAGCCGTGGAACCACCTTTAAAGAAGAAACCAAAGTAAGTTGGGACTAAGAAGGGGAGTAATTGGGGGCTTGGCTTCAGACCGGGGGAGGGTTTCAGTGGCATGGAGAATTTAATGAATTTTATTTGCACTTTTCAAGTCTGGTAAAGCCATGGTCTTTTGTGATATTGTTAGGATTTACTTAAAAATACAGGAATTTTGTATAAAAGAAATAGGTTCTGGCCATATATTGTGCTACTATTTCTCCTTCAGAATCTGCAAGGAAGCTGCTTCAATAGTCCTATACATATTTTGATGAAATAGGTCACAGATTTTCACAGTTGGATCAAAAAAAGACCATGAAAATACCACGAAATTTTCTTTTGTTCAGTTGGAGAAATACTCTCAGGAGTTGTTGGAATTTGATTCTGCCAAGTGGAGTCACAAATTAGTATAGGTTCTTGAAACTGTTAAGTCTTACCTCCTCTGCAGAAAAAAATATGTTGGGGAAGCTCCTATGGCTAACATTGTATTTATGTGAAAAGAAACTGGCCCTGAAGCTCCCATCTTGGGATCAAACGTAGGCTCTCTTTAAGGCTTCACACCCCCAATAATTACCCCATTGACTTACACACTAAATTAGCTCTGTTTCGAGGCCCGTGCAGCCTTGTAAAAGTTCACAGCTATTTCAAGCTACACTTCACATGAAAGCTGAAAAGTTTGCCAATCATGGCATTACAAAATTTCCATACCATGACCATTTAGATTTTGAGCTAGAGGGAGTTGAACTTTTTGTAGAGTACACCCACCCCTAGTTCTCTTCAACATAACAGAAAATGTCACTTTTTGATATGAATTTTAAAAACAGTCTTAAATCACCTTCAGTCCACCCCAAATTTTCAACATCCACACTTTGACATGTTCTCTTTGAGATTCATGGAGTTTCATTAACCACTGGGCGGGTTATCATGACGAAATTTGGTCTAAACCAGAGTTAAAAGTACTTTTTTGACGGTGTACATATGGCGCTCATGAACATTACTCTAATGGAGTTGTGAAGCCTTAAGTGAGACAGATAGGACCAACTCCAAAGGAGTTGATTCTGTAGAATACCCAGTTTTATGATGGGATAGCAAGTTGACTTAGTGGATATGGGTAGGGAGTACATCAAGTGTGAGAGATCTCTGAAACAAATCCTGTCAAAACCATGTAGGAAGTTACAAGTTACTTGAAAGTGAATGTTCAGCAAAACTGTGCATAGTGTTGTTGGTGATAAAAAGGATTCTGGCTCTCCAGTCCAGGGCCCTGTTTCATAAAGGGTTAAGATCGATCTTAAGTTTGATTTCAATAGGATGATCGCATGGCAAATCAAACTTAAGATCAATCGTAACTCTTTATGAAACAGGACACAGGTGTTATGTGATTCAAAGTTTTTCATGTTTCTCAGCACAAAGAACAAAATTTATGGTTTGAAACACCACAAAAGATGTCAAAGAAAGGCACATGAGGACTAAAGATCGCCTGTTTAAAAGATTTTTGGAGATTTTTGTTCTATTTTCATTTAGGGACCCACCATTTCAACCATCACCATCTCTTCAAAAAGTTGTTGATTTTCTTATCAAAGATGGACTCAGAAGACTGCCAACTGACCCTTGCCAAGTTTGTAAGGAGAGAGCTTTTCCTAAAGACCCTAAAGTAAGTAAGGAGACATATTCACCTCAAAGTCATCTGTATTGCTGTTTCTGGCCCTTGACTGTGAAAAAAAGGGGTTGTAGGTGCTTATTTGATTTTGCTAACATAGAAAGGTATTATACTGAAGAATTCTCATAAAATTTGCATTCAGTTTCAGTATGGTGCACGAGATCTTAGCTGATAAATAATATATCACTTTTACGACCTAATGTGAAGTTAGTCCCATTTTGGTGCTGATGGTAAATTTTGTACTTGTACCCATAGAAAAAGATATGCACCCTTGAGAGTAGAAACAGAGACAAAACACTGGTAGTATGGCATTAATACTTGTAGCACAAATGTAGATTCAGTTTGCAAAGGGTGCCCTCTTTTCTATTTGCAGTGTGTAGTAAACAACCCAGAGCATGGAAGGCATGTAGAGTGGGTGTACTGTGGTCATATTTTTCACAATGGATGTCTGGATGAATATATGAAGACTCCACCTTTTACTGGTAAGAACTGTGCTTGCCTCTGTTATATTTAGCAATCCCAATATCTGGTTCTCTGATTCTTGTAACACAGTTTCTTGCTTTTCATCTGTCCTTTAGGGATCTTGAGGGGAAATTGTCAAATTGTTGCCCTTAATGTGAGATTAATTGCACTGTTGGTTCAAATATGTAGAAAGAATGGCCCATTTCTTTAATTTGGTAGAGATGGTAGGAGTCAACTAGGGCCCTGTTTCATAAAGAGTTACACATCATCTGAAGTTTTATTTATCATGCATAAATCAAAGTTTAGATGAAGCCTAAGTCTTACATAAAAAAGGGTCCAGATATAAAAAAAAGTTCTTGTAATTAAACAGGATGTGGTTCATTGAGCAGTTTTGTCAAACGGTGTCACTCCGCAATCTGTGGGCTACCTAAGATTGCTTGATTAATAAGCCATTTAAGTGACTGCAGTGCATCAGGTTCTTGGATTGCTATCATGAAAGTAAATCCTTCATTTGCACTGCCTGCAAATGGACCTTATGCATATGATGTAACAGACCAGAAAGTGCACCCTCTAGCAGAGGTAAGCGTGTATCATTGTAACTTACACCTATAAATTTAGGTAGCTGAATTGTTTACTTGTTGCATATGTGCATAAGTCTACTACAAGCACATGCGAGATCAACGTTGTGCTTGCAGTGTGCTTCGTTTTACCGCCAAAATGATGTGGAGTGATTCCAGTGCATGAGGTCTATGAAATACAGAGCTCTTGCCAATAAATGTTCTCATTTACTTGTAAGGCAGCACATTGGACTGCACATAACTTAATCTCTGATTGGTTCATAGTAAAGGTGGGTTTTTTATGCCAGTTTTACAGTTCTCCCATCTAAAGTGGGCAAACCAAATTTGTTCTAAATTTTTGAGTAGGTTAGCCACTGGACATGAAGTTGTAAATTATTAGCCATAGCCTCCTCCCACATTCATGGTTGATTAGCTTGGTAGTACAACTGCCTTGCAAAGCCTGATTATTATTGTCAGGCTGTGAATTATGTGTTGTTGGTGAGGAAAGTTTTCTTCATTATTTTTGGGGGGTGGGGAAGGCTCAGAAATTGCCTTGGCTTTTCTTTGAAAGGGCATGGCACCAAGGCAACAACAAAATGTGAACAATGGGCACCAAGGTATTCTTTCAAATTAATGAGAAAAGACTTTGGTATGCTGTTTAAAATAAACAAAAATACGAAACTTACCCCTTTGACGATAATGGCCAGTTCAAACATTATAGTGCCATGCAAATGGCCAGTTACTTTGGTGGCAAAAGGTCATTGCCTGATATCAGAAAAATGGGCAAATGCAGCTTGCTTCTCTTTGGCTGATTTGCCTTAATTTCTGAAGCTGCCATCTATACTGCCGGACAGTATATATGGTTAGCTAAAGACCCATCTCCTTCACATATCCCCTGGAAAATTTTAATACTAGCTTCTTAACCCTTTCGCAGCCAACCTCAATTTTCCTATTGTGCCCTTTTCAGCCAGCCAGCTGAACAATGTTCTTGACAATATTTGTAATGTAACATAACTTTTTACCTTAACTGAATTCAAAGTTGGTCTGAACATGAAAATTGTAGAATGTACATTCATCTACCAGTTACTGTTATTTTAAATGCAATTCGGTCAAACAAATTCAAAATGGCCACCGATTGCCTAAATTCGCAGAACTGGTCCCTGCACTGATGTATGATCTTCATCTACCCCGAGATCGCAAATTTTGCAATGTAAAAGTATCTGGACAACTGAGAGAGCCCCAGTTATGATCCAGAATGTTCGAGGACTTACCATACGAATCAATTTGAGCGTCTTTTTTCTTCGGGGCCACCTTCAGAACTTCCTATGCTGATTAAAATATACGCACTGCTTATTCTGACTAATTCAAGGAGGCTGCCATTTTTTTTTGCTCTATATGTCGTTATTCGTTCAAGTTAACGAAAAAAATTCCAGTAGCGGCACCCACAAATTATGCGTAGAAGCTATTCAGAAGGTCACACCAACTTCTGGGTGTATTCTTATACCTTGTTTAGTCCTTTTTAAGTAGGTGCTAGGTGGGATACGTAATAGTACGTAAGTGGCTGTGAACGGTACATTAACTTGATACGTACTATTACATATCTGGCTGCGAAAGGGTTAAGTTGAACCGTGCATGTGGAACCGTCTTGAGTTTGTTGAAAGATTCGCCTTGCCATTTTAGAAATGAATCCAAAGGTCAAATCGAAACCCATTTGTTCCATCTTTGTTTCTCTTGGTTGACTGCTTTTCGCTTCTTGATGTTTGCCTCCTGTCTTTTGCAACCAGTTAAACCCCCCACCTTAGTTACTTCCTCCCCCCTGTAAGACATACATTCTCACTTGGGCAGTTCCTAATCATGATAGTTTCCCCTAGGACAACACCTCCACCTTCCCCACCTGAAAATTTGGAATTACCCAGGGTGGGGATTGTCTGTGGGGAAGTTGTGAGAGAAGGAATTATTTCCGGGTGGAAATTCTTTCAGGGAAGCAGTTGTCCTAGTGAGAGTTTTCCTGTTGTGAATTGTCCATGGGTATAAAACTGTCTCAGGGGTGTTGTCTGGAAACTCTGTCTCCTTTGGGTACAGGTTTTGTTATAGAACACTTAAGAATATGATAATAATCTTGTACTTTAAAATATTGGACTATTATCATTATTTTTCCATTTCCACAGGAGGAAAAAAATGTCCAGGATGTAAACAGAGGATCTATCATGAGAAGTGGAACATAAGTCCTGCCCTAGCAGAGGCCCGGTGGGCCCACCACCAGGCCAGGGAACGGGAACTGGATGAAGTCAGTGACTTTTTGAAATGACAAAGAATTTTATGTAGGATATTTTACACAGACTGTAACCTAGGTCTCAGGTAGCATGAAGTGCATTAAAACCTAGACCACCAAGTTCTATCCTTAAAGCTGGCCATGCAGTCTCCCTCTGAATTTGAAATTGAAGCAGAGAAATATCTAAGATCTAAAATGGAATTCTGTTCTGTAGAACTAGCCATTTAGTCTTGTGTGAATCAGAAAAATATCTCAAGTCCACAATGGAATTCTGTCCTGCATAGCTGGCTGTGCAGTCTCCCCCTAAATTGATAGTTATTCAATGTCTGTCCCTGTAACAACTTTTTGACCTAGCTGTAGCCTCTAGACTCGTTAAGGTTTGTTCTGATAACTAGCCTGCATGTGTGGCCTTACAGACTCTCCCATAATCAGCATCAGGTCTAAATCATGCCATCCCGTCACATTTCCATAGCTAGTCTGAAGTCATGCAGATCAAGCTGATGATACTTGGACCTAAATTTACAACACCACTTTGTGTTGTATCAATGGCCAACATGATAACACATGGTTCGAGGAAATGCGAGTTTAGCAGTCTTTGAACACTACTGACAGTATCATTGCCAGACTGGTTTGGCCTTGCTGTCATCCTCCGGTTAAATATTTCATACCCTCTTAAGCAGTACCCTTATGTGTGACTATAGGCTGTTTGATGCATTCTCTCCTTTTTCATTACTTTCAAAGAGTGTGTATGTTATTTTTATGCATTTTCTGTCAGGAGACGTATCTTGCAAATAGTTTTACAATATTTTACATATCACTGGTATTTCTATGAGTTGATTTATTGTAACCAAGTCACTCTATTTGGGACAGCTAGGTCAACTCAACTACAGCTATTTCAAGTCATTGACTGTAGTTATGGGCTCACTGAAGTAAGACAAAAAAAAACTTCGAATTTGTCTAGTCATGCTGTTTTGGAAGGTTCTGACTTGAACAACTTTATTGCAACTCTGGAAATCCTGCAAGAAATAAGTTAATTCATAAACAAACACTGGTAAGTGATATAAAACATTATTACATGAATTAACATGGGGAAGGGGTGGCTTTTGTAAGTTACTCTGTCTGCCTTTTAAGCAGTTAATGTATCATATTTGATCCTGAAGTTCACCTGGTGTGAGGTCAGTCAGATATTTGGGTTGCAGATTCAACAAGGTGATGATTAATAGAAACAGAGGTGTAGGAAGCTGTTCAAGACTAGGGGAGGGGGGGTTGAATGTTGTTTTGTGTTGCCATTCTGGGGGAAGGGGTTCCCCCTCCCCTTTGGAAAATTTTTGAATATTTGAGGGTCCAAAGATGCAGTTTGATGCAATATGTTGGACAAATTTCAAGTTACTGCAAATTTTTTACCTTTCTTACAGAGGAAACAAGTAAGGGGTTTTCGTCCTTTTATTAAGGGGGTGGAAGCATAGTTCCCCCCCACCACATTTTTGACCCCTCTTCCTATGCCTGTGGACAGCATTGTGCTGAATCTCGTAAAGTGTAAGGTAACTTACAGGTAATAAAAATATTCAAACTGATAGCCCTCATCAGAAAATGGTAAGAAGAGGTTGATACTTGTTAACCACTTTTTAGACTAAGTGCAATGACAGAATAAGAAGAAAGATGAAAATACTTGAGCTGTAGTAGTAGTTGTGTTCATTGTCAAAATGTGTTTTAATGGGTATGAGGTGGGGAGTTTGGAGTAGGGTCAGGATTTATTGTAGGCTTGAGTGTGGGGGGTCTAGCTTACCTCAATCTGTTCTAAAAAGTGCTCAAAGTTTCAATATTTTTTCAGTATAAAAGTTCCTTTTTTGCCATAGATTAGATACCTCTCAGAGTAGCACAGTGCAATGAGTAGGGCAAATTATTGCAGGTCATCTCAGTCTCCCATTCTGCAGAAGTTGTTCTTATAGGACCATGTTTGTTCAAAGTATGCGATATACAGTGGGATAGTAATGGAATTATTTACTAAATGTATTCATGTACAAGTTAACAATTGATGAAATGAATAAAGGTTCACAACCAAGGACTTTCAGTAGTATCTGATGCTATCAGCAATTTCAAGGTATCAGAAATGGTCATTTTTGGCCAGCCAAGGTCATTTTTGCATGCATTATTTTGCATAGATTGTTTTCTAGTTTTAGCCCAAGTTTTCATTCAGTGGAACAGGGAGAGGGCTGTTGTTGTTGTCATCAGCTACAGCCCAACCTCCACAGCAGAAGTCAAATGTGTAGCCTACCTCTTTCTAACATGCATATTCTATGATTGGTGTAACAAGTGCAATTGTGTGAAAGAGCACACTAGGCAGGCAAGCTACTACCATACTTGACGTTGCCTAAATGTGGTGTGATCTCAAAAGCTTCAACTTTTCCAAGTTCAAAAGAAAGGATTTGCCACAGTTTTTAATTCACCCACAGTTCGGGAAGTATCAACAGATATTGACACTGATGAGCTGGTCTGGTCACCCCCTCCCCCCAGTACGTGATGCCATTAGTTTCAATGTAATCTCTCCAGTCAGTTTTTTGGGGGGGAGGGCAGATATATCAACATGAGTATGTCAGAATGCATTTTAGAATATAAACTATTGTATTAAATTTGAAAGTGCAGTATGCAGTTTAGGATTTCATACGAAGTGAAGGTTTTGTGTTTTATGTTTTTTTTTTATTATTTAAAAAATCATGGATTTTCTCTAAATCTGAGAGGTGCCATGGCAGAACATGTATTATTTTAGCAATAGCCTCATTGAGTATTTAGTACCAATGAAAAAAGACATTCAATGCCTTCTGTTGATACCAAAATCAAGGGTAATGTAACTCACTGTGAACATCACATGTCGACTTTTAACTGGCCTACTTTCAAGAAAGTAAGGTAATAAGAACCGTTCAAGTCTACCTAAAGTCTAAACTTTCAAAAATGTATGTATAACAAAGCTTGAAATAGGTCCCGATGGGCCAACTACTATCTTCACAGAATATCTGTGTGCTGAGATATGAAAGCTGAAAGTTATTTCCTTAATTTAAATGGTAGATTGTGCAATAATTTGTGTCTTGTGCTACTCAGATTACAGGTCTTTGTTTTTCTTTGTTTTCCTAGAGTCCTTGCAATCTGTGACAAAGTAGATCAGTCATATTAATTTAGAGTGACTTGACTATTCAAGCCCTCTCCTCGATTTATCCTGTGCAAGAAAACAGTAAGTTGTCCAAGGTCATTAAAGCATTCTAATCGTGGTGAAACAGTTGTGTTAAAAATGTTTTTAGCAGTACTACAGGTATCTTGCTTGATTGCATCTGTTACCTCAAAGAGGACACATTAAGGCACTGCTTGAATACCTGATACAGGCAGCTTTTACTTAGGAGCAAGTGATTAGAAGCACCAGATATGTGCCACTTTTTGGAAAATCTGCACTGTGCCACACACAGAGCAACAGAATACAATGTAATTAAATTACTTCCCTGTATGGGTAACCAAAGAAGTATTACAACAACCTATAACAAAGGAACCTGTTCTTCAGAGGAACATATGAGCATGTGTTTATTTTTTTCTGTAGGCACTATGAACAGTATCACTTATGGCATTGTTCTGGGAAACTCAAGTCAAGGGGGGAGGGGGTGGTATAATATATAATCCACTTTAAGACAACTGAAAAGTGAGGCTTGAAAAACTCCATTTTGAGTGGATTCAATTCAGCATTTAATTTCAAGAATTTAAGCTTGTAATTTCAAGAGAAAACAAAAGTAATGTGAGGTGGGCAAGAAGGCAATTACAAATTACTTCCTGGTCGACAATTTCAAATTAAATGGAAAAATTTCACCATTTCATATCTCAGCAATATAAAAAGCTATGAAACTTGGAGTTGGATGAATGAGACTCAGTTTCCTTCACTTAGATATATATTCTTTTGCTTCAAGATTTTAGGTACACTTTAATAAATGGTAGTAAATTTTTCATTCATGTGTGTCCAACTGATGTTCCTATTGCCATGGTCCATCACGTGTCCAATGGCTACCACAACAATGTACTGAGTTTAAAATATTTTCATGCTCATTGTTTATGAAGTTGTAAAGAAAAGCTTTGTTGAGGAATAAAAAGAATTTTAAAATGAATATATGCTACATTGTGTTTGTAATATTTTTTGATACCCTACACCTTCTTAAAGGACAACTCTTGTCATCCTAGACAGTTTCAATTCTCCCTAAGTTAGGGGAGATAGATTATTCTAACCTTCAGCTACTGAAGGATGAGAACAGCAATGGGCCTATTCACAGTTAGAGTCAACTGTGTGCACAAGGTGAACAATGGCAAGCACTTTCATCTGACAGTAGCCTTCAGATAAAATTGACCAGCAACCCTTACTCCTAGCCCCTCCCATAACTAAGTGAAGCTCCTCTTTGTGCACACATCTTTTTGCTCATGGCCATGTCCTGGTGAGCATACAAAGCTATAATGTGTAATCCAAACACTCTCTCTGCATTGTGTGACCGCGTGTTTGGTCTAGAGGAAGAGCATCCGCCTCTCACGCGGGAGGCC
>WURT03654391.1:0-18758 GCA_009936505.3 Holothuria glaberrima
GGACCAAAATTTACTTGTTCAGCATAGCTGTTCACAGTGATGTTGAGGGGGTTTAAATTGGCAAATTTTAATTGGGTTTGTCCTAGGTGTGAGAGCTGCTTAAGAGGAAATTTGCAAGAGTTTGCTGATTTTTCAAAGCAAATTTTGGGGCGACTGCCTACTGCCTTTAAGGTGGACTGGGGATTTTTGCCACATGCCATTTGAAAGCAGGTAGGTGGCAAATATAAATAAGAAAAGCTAGGTATAGGAACACTGAATAAGCCTCTAGAATATGGAGATTGTGACTGTCTAATTTATGAAAAAGTTCTGTAACTATAATGTAATAATTGTAAATTACAGGATAATGAGACCCTTGAGGCAGAGGATTCTTCAGATGATCTGTGGTTCCTGGAGGATGAGTTTGCTGTGGAATTTGAGATGCAGTCTGAGTCCAGTGGTACTTACTCTCAGGACCAGAGCTCTGATAATCAGAGTCAAGGCAGCGAGGTAAGTCTGCTGGTTTCAATACCCCTCAGATTGCAATAGCTTGAGGTAGTCAATGCGGGCATTTCTGTCAAAGGTTATTTTGCTAATGGAAACAACCCAGGATTATGTTTGCTGTGCATATGTGTAGTACTCTTTCTCACTGGATTGTTCATTGCTACTCTGATGTGGTGTCACCCCCTTCTTGTGCATAGTAAATGAACTCATAAAGGTGTAACTGTCCTAACCCCCCAAAAATATGATCAACTCCATATACAACCATTTTCATATCATTATTTGCACTCTTCATATTCATAGTGCATTCTGCTTTCAGCACCTCAAAATATTGTTTTAAGTGTTAGTAAGTCCCTATCATGTTAACTAGAGTGCTGTATTTCTTAATGCCATCTTTGTAACATTAATTTTAAAGCTGTTCATTTCTTATTTTTGCATTTTTGAAGTAGCCTGTCATTTCATTCAGATGTTGATGTTGACTACATAAATTGTGTGGATCTGTCTGACAAAGCATGTTTTAGGACCTATCATACTTGCAAAATTTTCATTCCAAAATGGGTGCTAAAGTTTGCATATAGTGTGTAAACATGGCAATACTTCAGCAGAATGACATTTAGTTGTAACATTTTGTCACCAGAAGTTAAGATGGTAGGAATGTGGTGTATATTTTAGCAAAACAGAAACCACTATAGACCATATGCCAAATAGCAGATCGTGAAGCACCATGGGAAGGATTATTCCAGACCGGCGAACTTGAGCATTGTGACGATCATCCTTCTCTATGGTGACTAGCTACTTCGGTCATCTGTTCATGGAATAATCCTTCCCAGAATGCAGTTTTGAAGTGCCTTCTTTCTATTTGGCATAAGGTCTATGGACTTGCCTAAAGGTAAAGTATTTTCTGTTGTGTATGTTAGTAATGTAACTCTGAAGAAGAGTCAAACACTAATAGTGGCTATTCCAATTACATATGTGCTATGGACAACATTTCTGTACAATTTTGTTGTGAGTTTCCTAGTTTTTGGCAGCATTAATATTACATCATTACATCTTAAGTTGACATCACAGTATGTGATTTCTATTGGACAGATAATATTTGACGTAAAGATTGAAAGTGGAGAGAGTCGGCAAGGAGACTACAGCTCTGAAGTGGAGACTGATGAAGAAATACCTGAAGCGGTAAATAGTTTGGTCTCTTGACTATTTACAAATCTACAAAAAAAAAAAAGTCAAGCCATCAAGATCAATTACCCATGCCTATAGATTGATGGATGTATTGTGCTTATTTGTGTACATGTGTGTGTGGTTGTTTGTGTATGTGTGTATCTGTTGTTGTACTTGTTACCTAAAAATGTCCCAATCTAGAAGGAAAAATGGGGAGGACCTGGAAAAGTCTGAAATTTTTTTGTCTTAAGAGTCATTGCATTTTGAGTGTTGGGTTTGGGCAAATTGCTGATGGTGGGAAAAATGTACACTTACAGTTCTTCAGATCATGCTGGCAAATATATATGCAGGGCTGTGTAAATATTTGTTGTGGTAAGTGAAAAAATGTAAAGTTTTGTGTAAATTGAGAACGCATGACTATATGTAATAAAAGGCTATAGTGTGTTGGTGATGAATATATTCTTTGTATTTTTTATTGAGATGAGGAGAAGTGTATCCAAAACAAGTTTCAAAAAAGTAATTCTTGTGGAACATGACTGATTATACTTGGGTCTTGAAATACACCATCTTGGTCTGTAATCAGTTGAGACTTTGAAGTGTGGGATTTTTATGTGTACCTCCTGCTTAAAAGTTGTGATCTCAAATTATAAAGTTAACTGCAACTAACTGGCACTTGATCAAAGTAGAAATTCTGAATGCATAGCTTTAGTTTTGCTTTTCTTGTTCCATAAAGTTTTTACCCTCTTTCAAAGAAAATAAATAGCTGTAAGTTTTGATTCTTCAGTAAACATTCTTTTCCCAGTCTTCATGAACAATTTCCTTAAATGTTGTTTATTTACCTGCCATGTTTTCCTTTTGTTTATCAAATGTTTAGGACAAGTGGCAATGTGCCGAGTGTGAGACGAGAAACTCACCCCTTTGTAGGTACTGTGTAAAGTGTATGGCTGTTAGGAGTGGCTGGCTCCCAGATGAGCAGAGAATGACCCTTTGGGAAAGACTTCACCATCAAGGATGTCCTTTGAAGAGAACCATGTCAGCACCAGGTATCTATCCATCTCTTTTATCCTGCTGAATGTTAAGTGTAAATAAACAGCTTGTTGTGAAAAAATTAATGAGTTCATGTAAGCAATATCACTGGGACTTGTGCAGCTTTTTGAGTGATTCATGGCTTTATTTGCTTAATGTGATTGTTATCTATGATACAGGTGAATTCAATTTAGGCTATTGTGATGTTATGTCTGTACTTTCAGTCCTTGTTAGTGCTAGTCCCTTTGTGTCTTTTCAGTGGGCCCAATTTATCTCAAGACCATGAATATTTAAAGGGAAATATTGTGTTTACAATGACCAACATAGAATAGACAGGAAATAAGTGTTATTATTATGGAATCTTTCAGTCATCCAATGAACTCCAGAAATATTTTTGTCCTTTTAAAAGATATTATGCATTCTACCACCTCTAGCCATCCGTTATTGAGAATCCTGCATTCTGATTGGTTAAACACTGACCTGTTATTCTGCAACACACAGTCAGTAAATGTAAAGACTGATAAAAATGAAGTTTTTCACACATTTTCGGGGGTAGAATAGGAATAAACCACATTTGTCGGACTATTATTGTCTCATAAACCGTCGAGACTCCAAATCTGGCAAAATAGCGGACTCGGCTTCGCCTTGTCAGTTATTTTGTCCAGTTTGGAGTCTCGACGGTTTATTCACCAATAATAGTTCGCCAAATGCAATTTATTCCTTAATTACAAGAGTATTGGACGTTGCTTTGTCTGGAAGTTTGGGTGAAGAAATTATTCATGAGCAATGAATTAGTTTCTTTCTGGAAGTACCTTGCTTCGTAAAAGGAAAGTTACCCAGCTGTCTTTTTTATTAATTACCCATCATTCTGTGTTTTTACAGCCTCCAATGCTAAGCAGTTACAACAGTTGAGTCCCGATCGAAATACAGATGGTCGTCTTGTCGCAGTACAGGATGTTTCAGATGGCAGGACAGATCGTCCTCCTCTGAAGCCTCCTCTGAAACCTCCATCAGACCACACAGGAACATCAGAACAGTCTGGAGCAGATGAGGCTGGTAACTCATCACATCATGGATCAGGCTCTCGGACAACAGCCTCCCCACCAAGAGAAGCAAGTCAAGGTCACATAAAAAGACCTTGGAGTTTGTTTAAGCCTCCTGAGGATTCTGGATTTGGTCAGTCAATGTCTTCCCAAGAAAAACTTTGCCAAGCAAGCTCAGTCCAAGCTTCAGGTAGCCAGGAGACAACAGCATCCTGCTCACAAGAGCCACAAAGGAAGAGGATGCGGTTTGACACTGTTCAAGAGGAAAGTTTAAGGCAAGGGTCAAATAAGCAGTATTCCCAGGGTACTAGTAGACATCATTCATCTGGTCACCTGGGAGGGTCAAGTCTGGGTGGAAAGAGTCATGGTCAGACAAGTAGTGGGTCAAAACCTCATGGAGTAGATCTTTGCAATTTTTGTTGTTCTAGGCCAAAGACAGGAAGCATTGTACATGGAAGCACTGGTCATCAGGTGTGTTGTTACCACTGTGCCAAAAAACTGAAGAAAAGAGGTAAACCTTGCCCTGCGTGTCGGAAACCCATTGATTTCATCATCAGAAATTATTTGTTATGAAGGCGTTTTGGAATGTGTTGTTTGGGCAAGTAGTTGCAGATCATAGCAGTACAACATCACACTTGTTGCATGTTTGTGAAGATAGTCACATAGTATTCATATCAGTTGGAAAAGTGTGTTCTATTTATAGTAACTTCTGATGTCTGTTGCAACTTATATCAGTGATGTTGAGCTATATACTGCAGATGTTCGGGTAGTTATCTATGATATTGTCAGTCAGTATAGAACGATTAGTAGAGCATCAAGTGCAAAGAAGTTACATTAAAGAATGTCTTAATTGAAACTCATTGGTCAAACCCTTATCTTTGCAGGTTGTCCATTTGAAGAGTTCTAAAAAGTGTAAGGTACTTTATGTAAGGACTACATTACATATCAGTGTATTAGTTCATAAAGCATCAACAATAGGCAAGATCTACCTGTCTTGAAGTTATTTTATGCCTCAATGCAATCAAGAGCAATGGGAGAAATCTTTCAGGGCTTAATGAATGACAATTGTTTAGTGGGTGGCTTCCCAATTCATCATTTTAACTTAGAACCTTTCCAGTTTATATGGTCACTTCTGTGGGAAAATTGTACCCTTTGATCAAACCCAGCACCTTCCCATTGCTAAGACTTTTTTCAAATACCACTGCTCGTATCTACTGAGCTATAGTACCAATATGCTGGCGGTGGGTCCTGTTGTCTAATCCTTTATCCTTAATTGTGTTTAAATTTTACAGCTGTCAAAAGAAGATGGTTGTAGCAGGGCTCAAAATAACTGATGGCACCGAGAGCCATGGCTAATGTGCTCTTACTGATAGCTGTGGTACTCAAATTGGCTATGCCGTTTTTGAATCTTATTTCAAGCCCTGTTGTAGGTTGACCAATGGGTTTCAGTTTTCAGTCTTTATAACAAGTTTGTGATCTTGATGACATTAAATATCAGTAGTTACTGGCCCAGCGCAGTTTCCAGAATGATAGAGATTGTCTTCTGATTGTCGTAACTTCTCTGTTACTTTATGTCCATCTCTTTATGTGTTGGCTCCCTCTGTGTGTGTGTGTGTGTGTGTAGATTTTGGGTGGCACATTGTATGTGCTGACCCGGATCATTTAAATCTGGTGCTAGATATTTTCACCAATAGCAGTAAAGTGCAACCAAGCATGCCAGCTATTACTTCAGTAATGTATGGCTGGTGATTCGATCTAAGTTACAAAGTAAAGTGTACAGGAAGAAAAAATGCTTTGAACTTCTTGGTTTCTTGAAAGTTGCAACTTATAGATTGTAAAGTCTTTAATACAAGATGATAGCAGATAAACTTGGCCTAGTATGTCACAACTTTATCTTTCAAAACAGATGTTTGACCTGATGGTGACTTTACAGGGTTAGATAAATATTTAGGTTAATTTCAGAAGGAATATATTTTTAATTCTGTCCAGCCAGTCCAGCAGAAGCTACAACTGACAACACAAAATTTCATTTTCTAGAAGTGACACTTGTGACACTGGAATGTAAAATATATATGTGCATGTTTGCAGGATATACCAGAGTTGCCATATTGCTGTTTTAAATGCCAAAAGCACTGAATTTTGCATTTTTTTCGATAGTATTGGGATGCAGAATTTTAAAACATGCCAAACAGCATTTTGGTGTATTTTTGGGAGTTTTTTTTTATTAGATTATCACTTTTCCTTAAATATGCATGTTTTCCCACAATATCTGTTGAAAACTGTTGCATAATGCAAAATTTGTATCCTGAAATTCTCACTAAAAGCATAGTTAGATGTTTTAGCTCGGTCAGCATCCATTAAAAGCAGGGCTATTTTATTACATATTGATGATTATTAAACAATTTGAGTCTTGAGTGGCAACAAATTTTCATTTGGCATTTTTTCACCATATTGAATGCCAAACTTGGCCAGTTGCCTCACAGAAAATCTGGCAACCCTGATATACTCTGATGCTAACCTTCAGTGTGCAGCTTATATCTCAGTCAAAGAAGCCTACATAAATGAATATTTTGCTGTGGATTAAAATCTGGAAAAAAAACCACAGTATGTAGTTATGAGCCTAGCTATGATAGCAATTAGCCTGTCACTGTTGCCCAACTATATACGGTTTGTGTATCCTGTCACTGTGTTTGTGTGTAGCACTAGTAATCTTCACATACCAGTCACTGTTTATATGACCTCATGGTCACATGCAGTTTTAAGGTCTATAAAATAGTGGCTGGAGTAATTTAAAATTTTTACATTAGAAGCCTGTTGTTGGCATAAAGCACTGCTTGCATAGAAGGCCACATTATTCCTCACTATATTAGTGAGGTACAAGAAATCTGCCATCTTTAAAAATGTTTGTTCTTCCCTGTAGACCAGTCGTCTAAATTATTCTAACAACACAATGGTGAATATTCAAAACACTCTTTTTGGTCAAGCATTGGTCCATCTTTCATCTTAATGATTTCTGACAGAATTGACAAAATTGAAAAAGAAAATATGAAATTTAGGCAAAAATGTTCCACTTTACAACTGTGTGATGTACAGAATTTTTCTGCATAGTGTGAGACCTTGCAAGATGCATGGTTTTTTTACCTAGTCATTCTAAATGGTTTGTACTGTTCAAGATGCTTGTGATTAATTGCTGAAGACATTTGTGAGTAATATTCTATCATTGGATTATGTCTCCTAATTTTCTGAAGTCTGTATGTACAGATGTATTCCTTTCAGTGATTCTCAATGTTTCATTGTCTGTGAAAGTATCTCTATGTCACTGGTAGCAAGAGCTTTACACTAAACCTGTGTTTGTCTGTCGTGCATTTAAAAGTAACGTTAGTAACAGAAGGATTGAAATCAGATTTGATGAGATGGGCATGAAAAAATGGAAGAAGATGATTTGTTGCAGTACTAAGTCTTTCAGGAGAAGCTGAGAGAAGGAATGTGTCTAAAAGTCCAAGCTTTAAAACCAAATGCAACAATACAGTAAACACACAAGTGGCTGAAAATTACAGTAAAATATTGTAGTCTTTCAAAGGCTGTAAAAGCGTGATTTTAACAAGGTCGTGTTAATAATATTTGCGCCTTTTATGCTGATTGTAACATGCCAAGGTGTTATTTTTGTTCCAGTGAATAGTGGACAATGATCATTTGGAAAAAAGCTAATAAAATTTTGTATACTTGCATGCTTTTGTCTCACAAAAGGTATGTTATGCCATTCCTGCAATAATATAGTCAATCTGTGTATATCCATTTGAGAACAAAACTGTACAGCTATATGTGAACTAACTTATTGTATTATGTCTAAGTAAGCCTTATATTTCTTTCAAGAGAGATACATGATGTGAAGGCACTGTTGAGAGGTTTGATAGCCTTCTTCCTGGAAAATGTTTCTTCTTGCCTGCATTGTGTTTGAAACAAATGAAATATCTAAGATAGTTGGTGTCTGTGCATATAATTGAAGTGAGTCTTTGTTTGGTGTGATAGGTTATTGGTTAATGAAACCAC
The DNA here is from genome assembly GCA_009936505.3 of Holothuria glaberrima. Taxonomy (NCBI): domain Eukaryota; kingdom Metazoa; phylum Echinodermata; class Holothuroidea; order Aspidochirotida; family Holothuriidae; genus Holothuria; species Holothuria glaberrima. The sequence continues at coordinate 7,761 of WURT03654391.1, forward strand.
TGACTCTTCATAAGGGGTTTGAATTATTTTTTGTTTATAAACAATTTTTGATTTTAAATGAATGAAGTATGATCAAGTAAAGCATAGAATTAAAATTAGGCAAGCCAGTGCTGAATGTCAGTTACCTGGGAGCAGACCTTAAAAATGGCTAGAGGCACAGGAGTCCTACTCTCAGGTAATCATTGGAAATGGCAAAAAAAGTGTGAGGGTTGGTCCAACATGTAGGGAAGTTACAAAAAAGTGTGTTCAAAATACTCTGCATTAAGAATGAGGTTGTACTAGAGAGTATGTAAATTCCTTGAGTCTCCGGGACGTATAGAATCTGCCTTTGATGCCATCTGTGGGTAAACTTCATACAGTTATCTCACAGAAAATTTTAAATGCTTCCTGTCACTTGGATCCCAGGGGAACTGAAGGTCTGTCAGGGTGTGTCGTAGATGTTAAGGATGGAGGGGTGGATAAATTGCTACTAAAAGCTGTCGAAGTAGACATGAGATTTGCCATATTAAAGGTTTGTAAATCCAAGAGGTTATGAGTGGTCGTCATTGTATCCCTTCCTACAAAGCTGGGGAGTTGTCAGCCATATGACACTTCAGACAGGTTTGATGATTTTAGCCCAGGTATCTGTATATTTACAACAGTAATTTGAAGCAGTACCAAATATTACATTCACTGCATGTGTTATACAAATCTGATCACACAAATAATAGTTTGTTAGATGAAATTGCTCAGTTAAACTTCTTTTTTTCTCAAAGGTTACTGTGTAATTTATTGTCAATGCAGTGAGGACAAGGGGTTTTTATGGTTTAAGACATGCCCACTTGGACAGTCTATGTCTGGTTTGGTGAGAAGATGCTCTTGCTAGTTTAAGGAAACCATTTCTGTTAATGGACCATTCAAAAGTGATACACAAAATTGGAGGGGCTTTTTTCTGTTAGATCCAGTACTCCAACTTGCACAGAGTACATTTAAGTCTTTTTTGTACAAAGAATAGCTGTTTGTGTAAAGTCGACAAGTATCCCAGTGACTCTTCAAACCAGGGAATTATTTCTTCCTTTAAGATGACACTTTACATGAAGGCAATGCAGCTGCCACAGGTATCCATGGTACATACAATGACTGCTATTAGAGTAAGTTCAGCATCAGTACGTTTTCCCAAAATTTCTTTGATTTTCAGTTTCTCTGGTTGTTTCTACGATAGATCCTTAAAATTGATGTCAGATCACCTCAAATGTGAAGGTATGTAAATTTGATGTACAAAATGTGGTAAGTGTGATTATATCTGTGAATGGGAACATAAGGTAAACATATATGTGATTTTACAGTTTGTTATGAAGGTGGGTGTTTCTTAGATTCTATGATGTGTAGCAAAGACTAGAAATCTGTCAGACACATGGTGGAGTTCTGGAAGGAGCATATCTTGGCCATGAGGCAGCTTATACTGTGTGAAAATTGACAGCTAAGGGGTAGAAGCAAGAATGCTCAATTCATTTAACATGGAAATAATTAGATCATTGATCAGCATATTTTGTATAGGACACAGGAGACAGTTTTGTGAAGCTGAAGTGGTCTGTGTATTTACTAGAGCAAATTATTTGTAAAGGAGCCATTACAGCATCATATGAAACTGTATTCACAGCTAGAGAAATGTAACAGAAATGACCGTGTTGCCCTTTAGAGAAACACCCAGTTATGAAGGTTATTTTAATGGAGTGGTCCGGCTGGCACAGGGTCATTTATGCAAGTCTGCCACTCAGCATAATCACAGCAACTGATGACACATCATATACACCAGCTGCCGGTATCCCCCCTCCTCCACTTTGAAACATTATCTGCCTTGTCTTATGACTGCATTCCTCTTTTTGCTGAGCAGTGCTACCTTCATAACATGGATTTTAAAATGCATAAGATTACTTCTGAATACATCATACAATACAGCTATACACTGCAAATTACAGAATTATAAGGGTGCTTTGGGGATTCAGTAATGTTGAACCTGAACCTGTAAAACTGATTTAGTTGAAGTGTCTGAAATATCTATGTGGGATTGATTGTACCAGCTTATATTCAATATATATTGCAAGTATAGAGATTAGAGAAAAATATTGATATTTACCTTTTAGTGTGCAAATCTACATGTGTATTTTGTGGGGTAGTGGACTGCATGTGTGGAGGGGCTTGTGGGGGAGTAAAGGTGTACGGCAAAATGGCATTACACAACAATTAAAATTTGTGGATATAATGGTCCAAGAGGGAATGTGGCAAGAAATTTTCAGGGGTTACATCCCCCTGGGTCCCCATATGGTGCAGCCCACTGGGGGCATGGTTTATTAACTTACAAGTGTACAAGGCGATAAAACACGATTAACCTCTTTGTAGAGTGACTTAAATCATCAGCTGTATTCTTTACACCAAAGTCCCTCACTTGTTCACCTTTTCAGAAAGTATTATATTGTACAAAAGTTATTGAATATTGCAAAGAAAATGTTATGTGCTCAGATTGTTAGCATATGTACAGCAAATATAGCATTATTTAAATGTACAATAGTTGTTTCTCATTTCTGCCTCCCTTACCTTTGACAGTCCTAAGGACAAGAAGCACATTTCTCTCTGGTAGAATTGTTTACCTCAAAGGTACACACAACTGAATGGAATAAACTACTTGGCCTGCAACAATGATCTTAGCTCAAGGCTGAGGTGTGATAAAAGCAACTCTACACACATATAATTGACAACTTGTCTCCCCTTCTTTGGTATGCTGTTGAGAAAAACTTCCTTCTTGGAACTGAGATGGATGGATCTCTCTGCTGCCTTATTTATTAGCAGTAGTAGGCCTTAGAAATGTCAAAGACTAATGAAACTTTAGAAGTGGTGTTAGTATTTTCTTTTGAAAGGCCATTGTATACTAGATAGAAGATGAAGATCACAATTAGCTAAAAGTTTTTTTTGCAGAATGTTTTCAAAAGTTTATATTTTTCATAATTATCTGTAAAGAGACTGGTAAGTGGTAATTAAAATATCCTTGATTTCATTCAGAGATTACACAGCTGTGTTCCAACTATTTTCTGACTCACAAAACCCTTATACTCCCATCCTAACCAAACCCTAACACTTACCTCAGTGTAGACTTGTCAGAATATAGAGACCTTGGACAAAAGAGATGTCAGAACAGAGAGTTCCCATCAAAGCAGGAAGGGTAACTCACCAGAGAACACAATGTACATTGAAGAAGTATTCATAGTATAACAACAAAGATTGCATTTATGAAACAAAAGCTTGCAGTTTTGAGATGAATGAGAGCATTCCACCAGGGTCCTATTTAATAAAGAGTTACACTTGACCTGAAGTTTATAGCACTATTTCAAGAACAAAGTTACAGTCAGAAAAAACTCTTAAAAGAAGGGTCTAAGCTCAGATCAAGATTAGATAGGGCTATTAGAGGGGTACTCATTCTAAGCAATCTGGTGAAATTTCCATTGAAATCCGATGTGTGGTTCTCAAGATAGCAGCAGATAAAGTTGCCACATTTTCAACTTGAAGTAAACTTAAAGCAAGCACATATGATGTCATAGCCTCACATTAATGAGCAGTCCTTTGTTTTTTTTTTTTTCACAAAACCCTTATACTCCCATCCTAACCAAACCCTAACACTTACCTCAGTGTAGACTTGTCAGAATATAGAGACCTTGGACAAAAGAGATGTCAGAACAGAGAGTTCCCATCAAAGCAGGAAGGGTAACTCACCAGAGAACACAATGTACATTGAAGAAGTATTCATAGTATAACAACAAAGATTGCATTTATGAAACAAAAGCTTGCAGTTTTGAGATGAATGAGAGCATTCCACCAGGGTCCTATTTAATAAAGAGTTACACTTGACCTGAAGTTTATAGCACTATTTCAAGAACAAAGTTACAGTCAGAAAAAACTCTTAAAAGAAGGGTCTAAGCTCAGATCAAGATTAGATAGGGCTATTAGAGGGGTACTCATTCTAAGCAATCTGGTGAAATTTCCATTGAAATCCGATGTGTGGTTCTCAAGATAGCAGCAGATAAAGTTGCCACATTTTCAACTTGAAGTAAACTTAAAGCAAGCACATATGATGTCATAGCCTCACATTAATGAGCAGTCCTTTGTTTTTTCTTTAAACTTTATCACCAATTTTCTCCTAAACTATCAAATGTTATTGGAATGTGATTGCACGAGAGGCATGGGAAAATAACAGATTTCACATTCCCCATGGGGAGGTCCTATCCCTATTAATTTCAAGGTCAACACAGCAGACTGAAAAAACAAAGGAAACAAAGCATTCCATATCAATGTGAGGAAGTGATATCAGGGAGCTGCTGAGTGATATAACTCCCACTTGCCTCAAGCTCACTTTGGGTCACAAATGTAGTAACTTCTTTTGCTGATATCTCAAGTAATACATGTCCGATTTGAATGAAAGTTTCACCAAAATGCATAGATTTAGTTCCTCTTTCACATATGAAAAGTAAATTTTTGCTTAAACCCTTCTTTTAATGAAAGAGGCTCCACAAAGAGTTATTGGCCAACTGAGGTTATTGTTCCACCAGTCAATTAAACAACCTTCATACATCAAACTTAAAAGGCATTTTTGCTTTTCACAAGAGTCTTATGTGAAAGAGAAAAAAATCCCAGTTTATGCCCTTCAAACCCTGTACCAATACTCTTTTCCTAACTCGAGATATCTCATATTAAAGAATACTTATTTTTGTCAAAAAATGCCTCCAGTTTTCATCAAGGTCACAGAATGTTATGTCATGTGGGCACATTGCCTCAGATTCCTGTTGTTTTTGTTTATAATTGAATGTCCTGTTTGTCCTTGAAATTTAATACTGTTGGAATGTTTGAATATGTTTCCATGTAGATTTAGCACAAATCTACACCATATGTAGGGCTTAACAAACAAAGATGCTAACTATTCCCTTTAGTAGCATCAATAGTATAAAGAAATTCAACTCTATGTCAAATTAATGTGCTGCAATGACATCACAGATTTTCCATAATGCACTTCATCCTGAGAAAAAATTGCATTTCTTTGAAAATTTATATCTTCCAAAGGCTACAAGGTATTGAGGTTTTCACCTCCTAAAAAGAGAAAAATTTTCCTTTTTTTTTAAACTCATTAAATTTTGTATCAGGCAAATCCCTTTAACCAAGTCTACATGTTTTTGAGGGAAATGGGCACAAAAAATAAAACTGTGTCACACTGGTCTAGTAGCTCTAGTCTGTAAATATTTCATTCTCCATAACAGGAAGCAATCATTATGAGTCTCTTTTACACTTTCAGAAAGTCTAGTGTGCTCAACTTTTCCACTGCCATACAAACTGATCTTTGTTTACTGGTCTTCTTTAGCTGTTTAAAATTGCCAGAATTTCCCTGTTTGCCAATAAAACAATTTTGCTACTCACCATATCTTTGAAGAAGGAGAAGAAAAAGGAAACAGCAGTCAGGAAACCAGTGTTTTATTCACAAGATAATTTACAGCTCCTGTTTACTGGAAAACATTACTTAAAAGATATTTTTACTATAATTCTGTGCCATATGATCACTACCTTATTTTAACTTCTATGACATAATTTAAAAACACTTAATTGTTCTCCTCAAGGGTTAGTAAACAATCACCAATAAAACAAAATACATGGTAAAATTAATATGATTTGAAGGTGCAATCATTAAGTATTTTTGAAATAATAGCACACAGACAGTGATTTTTGCAGTAGATAACCCGAATTAATATCATTGGTCTGATCAAATGCAGCTGTCTTCTGTAGGTGGCTGGTATTAAGGATTACAAAAAAAAAATCTCCCTTGATTTGGAGACATACACCAAACTGTGAACAGAACAAAGTTACAAACCTAGAGATTTTTTTTTTTTTTCAAACACATCAACACATGTCAGATTACCAATGTTATTGGTCACATCTCTTGCACAAAATGTGCACACTGGTGTGAACACCACCTCTACATACAACACAGTAGATAAAATTCTGACACAATGCATGCTTTACAGAGACTGTGATCAGGGCTCTTTGTTCTCTTGAGAATTTAATGACTTCCCATGACTTTAACAGGCAACCATTCCAAAATTTACACGACTTTGCATGACACATTTCCAAGTTTTAATAATAAAATCATGACTAAGATCTAAGTGGACCATATCGTGCACTTCTTCAATTTTAAAATTCTGTGGCTCTCAATGACTTTTAAAGCAAGCAGACCTTTCCCATGGCTTTCAAGGCCATAATAATACAAAAGAACTTTTTCATAATCTATCTCTAGGTTTCATATGACCTTAAGAAACAAGGGGTGATGCAGGAACATCAGGGAAAATCCATTTAAAGCTTATCTTTCCACTTGTTAACACTGACCTGTGTCTGGAGATAAGACACCATGACAAATAGTTTAAGCTGCAGATGCCTCAGCCAAGCTGCAGCAGCTGCAGCCATACTTTGTTTCCATGCTCATTATGAGAGCAGTTTACATTATCTTGCTATTGTGATGTGTCTAGGAACAATGCATGGCTGCAGCGACAGCTTAGCTAATGCAGCTGCAGCCTGAGGTTCTGACATCATGCCTGAGAGAATGGCACCCATCATACCTAGAAGCAAGCAATTTGACTCTCTTGAAAAGTGAATAACTCACAATGTTTGTGAATCAAGTAAACCATGTTTATGCTACATTGCCAATATGTTTAAATCCAAACACTGCACATTTGGCTTCTGAGTTTAGGTTCTTGGCACACAATCTACGCCTCTAGGCATCATGATGCTGAGTAATCTGATTAAGGAGGAATAAGTCTGTTTTTCATTTCAAATTCACCATTTTCTCAATTTTTATCTTGATAAAAATTTATTAGCCAACTTGGTGAGACTTATTGAAGAACATTAAACAATACAGTAAGGTTAACCCTCGAGTAAATCAGGGTTCCAACAAGACATTTGTAAAGTGCCCAAGAAAGAACCAGTCAATAGAGGCTTTATGACATCATTACATCTGACTACAACACCGTCTATCACAGCTAATGTGAGGGTTGTGTTTCTGTACTATGTATACAGAGGTATAATAGATACAATTGTGATGCAATGTACACTTTACAGTCAAGTTAACCCTCCAGGAGAAAGTCATACTATGATGTCATTGAAAAACCTTTATAACTTGAGTGTTCAAATCCCTTCACAATGGGTCCATACCAAAGCTGTCCGATGAAATTCACACTTTGGGGCCAAACTTTCCCAAAAAATATTGCCAAATTCCGATGTTATATCTACAACATTACAGAGGACTTTTCACAGTAAATTGACTTATTTCCATACCTAAACAGCCATTCTTTTAACCATAGAATTGGGCCAAACTTGCAATATTTGGCTGTAAAAACCACCAAATAGCAGCCTTGGTCTTCACTTCTGTTCACTAACGCTTTATAAAATTCTTTCAGTAATAAGTTTTCCTTGACAGCTGCTGTCACAATATAAACTGGAACAAAGAAATAGTTGACCTTGCTCTCAAGGTATTGTTCTCAGACCAGCTGTCTCTCTGACTTTCTGGATATGGGCTCTTAGAAGATACTGCTTCCGAGACAGTTCACGCACATGCTAAAGAGGAACAAAGAAGATTTATTTGTTTTAAACAGTATTTAAACAATACAATAAACTGTAAAATTGTGACAAACTGATTGAAACTAAGCAAATTTAGTAACCTCATGAAATATTTTCCAGGTATCCTCTGACTAAGATTCATAAAATATGAAAGTATCAAATTAATGAAAAGTTCTTTTGCAGCAGACTTTTGAGCAGACCCTTAAAACTAAAAGAAACAGTGTACTTCCTAATTAGAAGTTTAAAGTACATCAGTAACTTTCCTGCATGGTATATGTATGTTAAACCAGGGAGCTGTTACGGATGGGGTCTAATCATCTAATCCATCAGACAATATGCACTTGAGAATACTTTAACCTTTTTTGTTATAGGGGAGATTTTCACTAACAGGTCCTTAAGTTCCTCTTCCAGATTAGTTTGACCTAAAAATCCATATCAGAGTATGCTCCTTTGATACTAAGGTAATCCTCAGACAAAGATTTCATAAAGACAATGCTTTGAAGTGATCTGCTCAGCCGACAGATGTTAAACCTTTGTCATCTTTCTAATATAGATGACTGTAAATGCACTTCTAATTCAATTTTTTTTATCATTCCAGTTTTTTAGCAAGTAAAGTAGCATCCCTGTTTGGTGAAGCCTGCAAGTCTATCTTTTGTCTACAAAGTTAAAAAGGTTCCGCATTGTTCATAAAATAAAATTATGGATCCACGTTCAGTAAGTTATTTGACATACTACACGCTTTTGTAATTTAGACTAAAGATATGAAATAATTCTTGTTTAATTGACGACTGGCAATGCCATCTCAAAGGTGTTTAAGGTGTAGCAAACTACAACAACCATTGTCTTCACATCCTGTAATCCCTTTTAAGCAGTTAAGAATTTGAAAGAGCAAGACAATTGGAAGCTTTTTGTTGGCAAATCAGTTTCAAAAGGAGGGAGATAGTTTGGACTCCATCCATAACATCTCCCTGGTTAAACAGACATCATCCATGTTGTGCTAAGTTTTAAGGCTTGGCTTTGGTGGACCAATCAAACATGTTGAAGTGATCCAACTGGTAATTCAGGATGGACCTACTGGGTGGCTATAAGGGTGTATACAATCAGTTGTGTGTGTATGTGTTGAAAATACACACAAGTGTCTTTTGAAATGATGTCAAGACCTGAAACAGACATATATGCAAGCACTGGCAATTAGGCGTGTAAAACAGGACATTCATTGTATATGGCAATCCATCTCACAGTGTGCCACTGATACTTCTACCATTATGACTGGTAACCACAAAACAGACCCTCGTCAAACCTTGATTACAGAATCAAATCAAAAGGGTTCTTATAAGCATTACCTGAAAGTAAGAAACCTGGTACCTTCATCGAGATGTTTAAATACTATGTGCATTGTGCATACATACTCAGTCAAATGCTTCCCCCAACTCTACTTATGTCCAACTCACTCCTTACACACACAACACGTTTAATACTAAATTGCCTATCTTTTATAAAGTTTATTCTTGTTACAAAATTTACCAGACTAACCTTTAAAAAAACCTCCAATTCAATGACATCTTTCTTGAGGGCTTCCATAAGATAATAATATGTGTCTTCTATAGTCATTTCCTCTGCCACTAAGTTTAATAATCTGTGAAGAGAACGTTATACAAGATTTTCTTGGAAAAATACTTAAAAAGGGCATTCATTGCAATAAACAATCACAAATCGTCAAACACTTTTATTTTGAATAAATGCTTCCAAAATGTTATCCAGTTTTAATGAAGCATGTACTGTTTGGCAGTCCCAACACCACAGGGCTGAAACAAAATGAAGGGTGTAAAAGCCGTGACCTTCTTACTTTGAGAATGGCTTTGAAGCCCTACTGTTCAAAGTTTTGTGCCATTCCTAATGTAACACAACTAATCATACATCAGAATAATACAAAATGTTTGTTAGCTTGATGACCTTTAAGATGTATAAATGTGCCCCAAAAGTTGTCCTTGCTATAATGCCCACTAATTCCAGTCCTGACACAGTTATTTGCGTTACTACAGTAACAACAGTACACAATTTAAGGATGAACTACTCTGGCAAATTCTGATAGTAGTTTGAGAATTTACTTGCAAGGAAACAATATTAAGACAAATTACTCTACGATCATAGTTTTAATCAAGAAAGTTTAAAGGTCTTATTCAGAGGCAAATAAGGGTCTTGCAATCGACTCAAGAGCATAATATTAGGTAAACTAGATTTATATACTATTTTTCTACGGAAAAAACGGAGTTAAAAAATGGTGTTTTCTATTTTTAATCATTTTCTGAAAACTTTACTGTCTTTGGTCGAAACTGAAACGATAAGGTCATGTGATTTCTTCGATTGGTCAACTGTGATGTCACTGGCCGGAGTCGGGCCGATTATCTACATTAGCTAGTATGTACTATAGGCCTACTGCTACTGTGCTTTTCTCTTATATGGTGATCGGAAGTGGTGAAGAATTGCAAAGTCAGAGGTTGTAATGCTATAGAGAATACCCATAGGATCAGTCTTCTCCTGTTTCCAACATGCAGAGGCAGTAAATCTCGTCGTCGGGCCTATTTCAGGTTTGATAACCCCTTGCGCACGCGCTTTTTCTCAACGTTCATAGCCATACATATACTGTACACACACTGTACTACTCTGTATGTATGGAGTTTTGCACTCTGACATGCTTCATGTACTACACCGCCACATTACACTACATACACTAACCTTGTGCAAAGCTTTACAAGAAACTTCCTTCAAATTTCATCTTAGACTCTTCCCTCCCACCCTGAATCCCTCCCAGTCCATTCAAATTATGTTTTCTTTGGATCAGAGTAGTATTTATGCTATCCTTACATGAATTCAAAGAATTTTCACAGATATTTCAAAGCAATGCTTGAACGTTGCGCTTACGTATATGGTCAGAATTTCTACATGGTACTACACCTGTTGTGAATCTCCCACACTCCCATACCAGGACAGAATCATTCAGAGACCTGTGCAGGCCGTTTTCCTTTTTAAACTTTTGAAATCGGATGAAAATTGATGGAGATATAATTTCGTTCCATTGCCTTTTTTGGAGCTAAAACAGCCAATTTTGGGTCATTTTTGGTGGAACTTTTTACATTTTCTCGAAAACTACACAACATTGAGGTGTAATCTATCCAGAGAGCACTTTTGATACCTTTGGCTCATCATTAGTAAAAACAGGGATCGTGAGTCTGACAGATGGGTATGATCATTAGGGTTGAAATTTTACTGTAAAATTTCTGTTTTTGCCATTTTTTGAAACCAGAATGCAAAAATTGCATTGTGGTTTCGATGAATAGCACTCAAATAATGCCAAGATGTCCCATTTCTTTCAAT
>WURT03654402.1:0-18758 GCA_009936505.3 Holothuria glaberrima
TATCAAAATATAGCTGCTTTCAGTTTACCAGTGTAATGAAGTCATCGAAACCTCAATGCATTTTTGCATTCTGGTTTCTCTTTCTTTTGTCTTCCTATCATTTTCTTTATTTTTCTTTTTTCGTCTACCTTCATTTTGGGCCCCATGGCCCATGTGGGGAGGGGGACTGCCCCCTCCCCTTTGTTCTGCCACTGATTGCACTTCGTGATTTGTTTCACTTTTATGGAAGCAAGTTTATATCTTTTACTGCTTTAAATTCTCTTCTCTTCCTCCTTTATGGCGAAGTTATTTTTCAGTCACGAGAGTATTTATGTCACATATGATTTAAATGAGATATGGCATCCCCCCAAACAGAAAGTTGCTTGCAAATAACTGACCAAACATATTTAGGACTATCTTCATAGGTCCAAATAACTGCACTTTAATTGACATTCATTCAAAGGATACAGTTTCACTCTGGTTGGTCAACAATGAATCGTACAGTCAACTGAGTTTGACAATTTATCCCACACACTGTGTTTGACCATGGAGTAATATCGCCTCAGGGCAGGCTAATGTGGCTGTCTAAGAGGTGTACAGTACTAAGACAGGAAGTTCTGTTTGAATTGAAGGGGGAGCCTGAAGTTAACTTTGTTGGGAGAATTTTTACTGTCTGGAGTGAGATTAGAGTGTCTTTAAAGTTAAGAGCTATACATGAATTAGAATACCAACTTATACTAATCATAACTGGGACAATTGCATTTTTCCATTAAATCCACAACTTAAGTTTCTATGTAACTAAATGATTTGAAATTATGCCATGTAATAAAGTCCTTTCTGTTAACCTCATCTTTTACAACAAGGAAAACAAGCAAAACATGATAGGAAACCAGTAAACTTATTCGCATATTTAAATTATGGAGCAGAGGATGATCCCATGCAGCATTAATGAGTGGTTATGTAGAGCAGCCAACAAACGAGGATCAAACATTACATTTGAAAATCTGCCCTTTAGTAAGCCTGCTTTAATGCAAGTCCACCTGCTTTTGGATCATATTTGATGGCAACTTTATTATTATGTATGCCTGTGCATTATGTGACTGCTGATTAGTATCCCAATAGTTACATGGATTATTTGCTTCCCAATGTCAGACATGCTGCAGTCTTCTCAAAGAGTGTAAAACTTCTTCAGGAAGTAAATATTTAGATGGAATATCTACTTTTGGGGACTGAGATTTTCAAGGAACTAAAATTGTGCAATATCAGCCAAGTATATTTGCAAAGTGCACAAAACACTAATTGCCTGTATGGTGACTGTCAATATAAGGGGTGCAGATCGAGTTTCCAAAGTGGGGGGGGGGGGACAAACTATTAGTTTGTTAATTTGTTTCATTGCTGTGAAGGTGAATTTATAAACTGATCTTAGAAACTAAGGTACTTGGACTGAAAACATCAGGCTTACAAGGCGGACGGTCTGGGGGGGGGGGGGGAGAAGGTTGATTTCAACTCACTGGCACTTTTATATTCAGGGCATATTTATGAAGCTCATCAGATTCAGCCACTTACCTGTTAGCCAATAAAATATTGAATAGCCTTTAACTCCCTCAGTCTCTTGAATATTGTTACAGTGGCCCATTATGAGTACCTCTTAAAAATGTAAGTCCATAAAATAAAAGAGAGAAGAAGCTTTCTTTGCAGTATAATTAAATCAACTCCTGTCAGCCTGTACTTTCAGGTAAACAGAAATAAGAGAAGCCCACAAACTCGGAAAGGGTCAAAATACAGAAACAAACTTAATTTACTAAACCTCGACTTCAACTCCAAACCAAAATCCAGGCACAGAAACTATCTTCATCATGAAGAACACAAGCAAGACCCAGCTCACACCTTGGCAGCCTGAACAGCTCTAATTAGAAATAAGACATTCAGAACCCATCCCTTATTATGAACAAAAGACAAAATTGTTGCCTAGCTAGCCAGGTGAACAAAATAGTACAGCCTTCGTAGTTGAAACTTCAGGGAGAGCAGTGCAATGGCATGAAAGGTTGGAATGAGATGGAATGGCTTTGTAAGTGGTTAGATGCAGATGTACACATTGTTGGGTCCTGGAAGGTAAGGTGATATTGGGTTAGGAATGCAGGAGCTTAGCGAAGGTGTAATCTTTGGGGGTGTAGAGATCATATTTTGCGGACAAATCTGGTGATGCATAAAACGAGCGCCAAGCTCGAGCTTTAGCGGGTGGGATCCAGGGGCCCGCCTTAGGGCCCCTGGTGGGGTCCAGGGACAAAGCCCTGTCGGGGGTCCATGGGGCGAAGACCCTGGAAGCTCTGAGGTTTTAGCACATTTCAGGGTATTTAATTAAGTCCCAGGATAGGTTAATTTTGGTTCATGTTACATTAATCAATGCAAAGATTCCTAATAAATTTAATGTGTTAGGCAATTACTCCTGTCATGCCACTATACTTCAGAAGCTAAACCTGAAGTTCAGCACTTGAACACTAGACTCGTCAGGCGTCCAAATACGGTAAATGTTCAAATAGGCGCCCGGCCTTCAAAAATGGAAAAAAGTGTCCAGAATCTTCACACTAGCGTTCAAAATATGCTTGGAACGCCAGGATGCATTCCAGTTGCCTGCCCAGAATTTTAAGGGGAGCCATACAGTATGTCGTGTGATCGCCGGCCTGGGGGAGGGGACCGAGGGGTGCCCCCTCCCCCCTTTGGAAAATTTTTGGAATTTGAAAGGTGCCTAGATCGCAAATGGTGCAATATTTGAGTGTATTTCTGCTTTAATGAGGAACAAAAAAGTCTTGGTGACTAATATTTTACTACATAACAATATTGTGCCGCGGACATAATGCACGGAACCAGTCTACTTTCTGAACTTCGAGATGTAAGTAGGGTAGTAGGGCTCGGAGGTTAAAATAAAGGCTTGTGAATAAGGAAGTAATGTCGCAATTAAAGCAGACAAATACAGTGATATGCTGACAGCAAGGAACTGGCAAAATTATTCTGATGAGGCTGATTCTGTCAAAATTTACACCCGTGTAGAATTTTCTTGTCAGATTTTTTGTGCGACATTTGTCGCCGTTAATGGGACATTGTCGCACAAATAGGACTGGCTAAAACACTGGTCATATGACCCGAAATATACGGAAGCCTTCATTTCCCTTTCTTTCTCCGAGTTGCCGACGGACTCGGGCACTCGGCGAATTACATTAACGATCGTTGATACGGCTGTCACATGCACGATGAATTTGTAGACAGGCCTTCAACTTGAATGGGCCAATTATATGAAGAGCTGAAAATTGAAATAGCCGACAACAGACTGGCCGCGCATTCCCGTTCTCTCTTTTTCTTTTATCTTTTTTCTTTCTATTCACCGTCTTCCGTTTCACTCCCTTCCCTTCTTCCCTCTTCTTTTCCTCCTCTCTTTTCCTTCCCCTCTCAACTCTTCCCCGACAGACCAAAAATATGCCGCCGGCGACCAAATATTGGGGGTGTGACACCCCACACCCCCGCTCGCTACGGCCCTGCCTGCTAGTAAAAGCCTTTTAAAGTCCATATTGACCATGTCTGAACCTTTCCTAATACGTTGTCAAGATACTGTAGCTGGAAGAGCAACATTGCCCTAATCAATATTAAATGCTCATATGCAAAACAAATACTTTGATGTGACATTGATAAGGTTATAGACATATTTGCAAATCAAAACAGCAGGTAACACTATTTTTTTTTAAATTTTAGACAGCCTGCGCTGGAAATACTGGGTGCATTTCAATTACAAAGTCCAAATAACATCTTTTCTGTTCGATGATAAATGTTACAGCAAAACAATATTCCAAAACTGGAGATTACTATAATGTCGGATATGAGTGTTGCTAATTGTTACACATTCAGCACAGTACTTCGGATTTCGAGGAATGCTCAATGAACTGTTCACAGCAGTTTTTCTTTGTAATTGTAATGAATTAAAATTGTCTATGTCATTAATTATGACTTATGAAAAGTAAAAGCCTGGCAGCAAAAAGTGGGTGGACATTTTGTATTATGCCCCCCAGATCAAAGAGTGAAGGGGCATGCTCCCCCCCAGGATCGACGCCCGTGGTCAATATTGGTAGTGACTTACATGTCAGTCACATTGACATTGTCAGTGACACACCTTTGACTGACCTTGTCCTGGTGTATTGGGGTGAGTCATTTAAATGAAAAGCCCATAATTTGAGAATCTTAATGTGTTCAGGGCTTGTGTGTATCAAACCACTCTTTGTATTTTGACTGACATTGTTCACACATTTGACATTTTTCATATGGTATTAATAGTATACCAGGTGACTCACCATAACTCACCCAGCATTTGCAATTGAAGTGACCGACTCAAGGGAAGTGACCGCATGGTGAGTGTCAATTAACTTACATGGGAGTCAAATTTGCATTGTCCATCAGTGGCCCAGCTTTGACAGACCACTTACCTAGGTCAGTGGGATGAGTCATTCCATTAGAAGGTGCATTATGTAAGAACCTGTTTCCATTGTTCTGATAATCTTTTTCTAGGGCAAGTGACATTCCTTTAAATTAATGTTAAACAAGAATGTCTCCTGACTAGAGGGCTTGCTTCAGTTAACTTTGGTGTCTTCTGTGTAATATGATTAAGATATTTTTTGTTTTCATTTTTATTTAACGAAATGTCAAGCAAGAGGGTCCAAAAAAGATAACAGTTTGTTGAAGATTTCTTGCTCAACTTTTAAACATGCCTACAGTTGCAGCTTACCCTAGGAGTAAGGGCAGGGGGAATGCCCAATAGGCCAGTAAGCATTTTATAGAGAATGTTGATTAGGCTTGGGCCACTCCCAGTATTTTGTGAGTCAGGTATGGGTAGCCCCATTACTTGCAACTCTGAATGGAGTCAAGCCTCCTACAATGATGCCATTAATACTATAGCAAAAATATGTTGTACAACACTATTAAATTGTTGATCACTAGTCAGTATGCCAGACACCTCAACAGCCGAGATGCTCAACTTCCAGCATTCCAGGTTAGTAGTGATCAATCGCAGCAGGGATGACGTTAGATGGAGTATAAAAAACAGATCAAAAGGTAGTTTTACTTTAATACTTCAAATTAACCTGCTGCAGAACACAAAGTAAAAAGATCAAATGCTTGACAGTCTGTAATACTGTAATAAAACCTGCTATAGATAAAGGTTTAAAATGAATTGAATCGATAGCACTTCTCAAATACTGGCCAGGAGTCATGACTGGAGTGGAGTCAGATGACCCACCTTGACCTATTACTTATCAATGCTATTGAAAATAGGCTATTGAAAATTTTATTGCTAGACCTTTAAGCATGCCCACATGGCAGTAGCAGCTTGCTCTAAGGGGCAAGGGTATGGAGAATACCCTAAGGTTTCAAGCCAAAATGACAAATGAGGCCAGGAAGCATTTTACAGAATACAGATTGGGCTTGCAAGGGCATACCTATCAACTCTCCCAGTTTTACCGCGAGGCTCGTGGTTTTTCGCCAGTCTCACACCCTAACACGGGACTCTCCCAGTTTTTAGGCCTATCTCAAACCCAGTTGTTTGTATGCCCGGCTATGATACACTTAATTCCAAACCTCCCGGTTTTTCTCCAAGTCTCCTGATTTTTCGGGTTAGAAAAGTCCAAATCTCCCTATTTCTGAGCAAAACAGGTTCACTGGTCTGCAAGGGTCTAATCAGCAATGACTGTGGGGTAGAGTCAGGTGACCCACCCAAGCCTATTCACTGCCAATACCCTACCACAAACAACACCTCTGCACATTAGAGAGGGGGAACTATGATTCAAAGGTAATGAAATGGCTTATCTGTGCTGGCTAACAGTGTGTGACTGTAAAGTTGGCTCTCATGTCGTATTTGCAGAATACAGATGTTGCTTGGGGCATATATGCATATTGAACTGGAAACCACCATGTGATATTACACATTTTATCCTCTGTCAACTACTTATAAATGAGGTAAATTGTTGCATCAGTGCCAGCCATCAGCACTATCATATAGAACATTGATGGGTGATTGTGTTACCCCCTGTGCAGTTGGTATACAGTGTACCTGCAAATTGCAATTGGCTGTTGGACTTCAGAATATTGCTAAGAATTTCTCAGTGAACCTTAGGAGGTACTCGTGACTACAATTTTCGACATTTTCCTCTTCTCTCACCATTCTTGACAAGCTAAATGACCCTATCGAAAATGTACTTAAGATGAAATTTTTATTTGCATTTCATTTAATACATTTGTTTGAGCTTTTTTAAATTACCATAATGAAGAGGTATTCAGTCATCTGATCAGTAATCAGATTTAGGCAGAGGGATATGCAACTTTAAGTTTATCTGTAATATGTTGTTCATCCTCTCACTTAAAAGAATAGACATAAGACTTAAAAGGTACTGCGATCAGATGAACTGACATCGGGATTCAATTGTGAACTGCTTACTACAGGGTCTGGCTCATGTTAGGGGGTATGCACAAGCTTCTTGTAATTTTTCTGCATCAGTATATCCATCCCCACTTCCCCCACCACCTACAGCACCCACCAATCCTAAAAAATTCCTTTGTATGACCATGCCCACAAGACATCCATCTATATTTTAACCAATCAACCACAGTGATGCTGATGTTTGAAGTTGTGTCAATCAAAGTGCAATCAATGATTATATTTATAGCAACATATAAGAGCTGTTTGGGGTGCTGCCATAGCCTTTCAGCATTGTACATGTCATTCTACAACCAAACCAGACATCCTGGATTGCTCCTTCATTTCCATTTTTGGTCCCCAACTTAAATTTATAATATCCGTGAAACTTTACCCATATTTAAAGGGAAAAATGCAATCTCCCAATTTGAATGAGTACTGACCCATCATCCTCATTCATCCTCATTCCTGTCAATCATGTGACGATATGTTTTTTTTTTATTATTTATTAGCTTCAAGCAGAATAACTCCATAGTTTACCTTCAGTATTCAATGATTTTACACAGGAACATAATGAAAGATATTTGTGAGTGAAAGAACAGATTTTAAAAAATTAGACTTTTCAAAATATACTAGGGATGTTCTCTCCACTTTGTAAAAATATAATCAGAATGCAGTGAAGGCTTGTATTTTGAAACAGACAATTTCCTCATAAAATTATTCTAGAGTTGTTAGAAATATGGCAAGAAAGAAGCTCAAGCATGAACAAAACTGTATCTGGCACAGGGTCCTACATGAGCCCTTGTGGTAACACCAGTGGTTTCTTGACCCTGTGGAACCAAAATAGTTTTCATTTTCTTCTTGCCTCAAAAACAAATTCATGTAAACAGTTGCTGGGCATGTGTAAGTAATTTCCATCTAGGAACCAAAGTTAAGAAAGAAATAGAACTCTTTTTGGAGACAACAGTTCCCCCATGCATCCCTAGGCCATTGTACCATATACCAAAACTTGAGAATTTGGTCAGGTCATGCGAGTATGCGTTGACAAAAATATGTCATTGTGAAACACGTGTTTACTGTTACACTGGCAGCAAAGTTGACCAAACAAAAATTGGTGGCGCTCATGGCCTTTTCAGGAACATGGCTATTCAAGTTTTTTAAAGAGGGCGCTATTTCTTTTTACAATTTTTAAATTAAAAAATTTGACATTGGAATGAGCCAGGCATTCAGGAATTCTGGCCGGTGTTGGTCCCACCTTTGCAGGCACCGTCATCAGGCATCCATATAGCACCCTTCTACCTACAGTGCTGCTCAGCAGGCTTTGTAGATGACCACACTCCCCCTCACTACCACTTGAGGTCGGCGATACATTGGGGAGGAACCTATCCGCCTCCCAGTGCAATCAGGATAGGACCATGTGTGAACACTACCGTCCGAGTCTCGCTGAGTGGTGTTTTCATTATTCCTTATATAATGTGACATTCTCAACTATCTTATGTATATAGTGAAGGTTTTCAACTCAAAATTACACAGAAAAGTTATAACACAGAAAAGTTATTTTTTCCTCCCAGCAGTAGTGAACTTAGTTTTGAAATATATTGACATGTCTCATTTTAAAATTTCCCGCCAATGAATGTTGTCATTTCTGTTTTTTATGAATTTTGGACCAACAAACGGGAAACTTACGTCACTACGTCTAAAGAACGCATGCTCGTGAATGTATCATACCGCCGTACGTCACTTACCTACCGCCGCTTAATTGTCGATCCATATGTTGCAGCGTCAGTGCACGAGGTTTAATTATTTCTGGATGACCTTACCACAAGCTTTTTTTTCTTTTTTTTTTTATATTTTTAAGAAAAATCATCTCACCTACACGTACATTATCAGGAGTCACTTTTAGGTGAGTGTTAAAGGACTATACCATAAGCGATATAGGCTGCAGCCAAACATAAGAGGGCAAAGGTTATGTACTGTAGGATCGATAGTATCAGCTTACAATGGGCCTTAAGCCCAATCGTAGGCCTACTAATGTACATTTAAAATATGTGTAGGAGGCTGTTCTCAGACTCAGCTGCGTGCAGAATAGTAAGTTGTTTGAGACTGCTTGCCTGGGGGAGCAAGGGGTCCAGTAAGCTTGTGCAGCTCTAAGAAATTTTGTTGGGGAGGGGGCAAAATCAAGTTTGTTGGACCAACCCCCCAGGTCAATCAATGGACCGCACAGGATAGTACAGTGGGTGTATGGTTAATAGGCTATAATGTATTACCCATGCATAGGTTTTCTTTAAAAACCATCTCAGACTTTAAATTATGGACTGTAATACTTAAAAAAAATACAACTATAACATAAACAACCAATGGCTTCTCTAATTTGCAGAGTAGGGTGGTGTTGCTAGACTTATTGGTGGGCACTGGGGGGGGGGGTCGAAGCGATCCATCAGAGCGGCACACAAAATTGAAGGAATCGGTGGCACTCCAGGCATTATAGTGACATGCAACATTCCCCTGTAGGTGTTGATTAGGCCCCAGGGGCCACTGTAAGGAGTCCCTGGCTGGGTCCAGACAGGAACAAAGGAACAACACTCCATTGGGGCTTCAGGGGTGCAGCTCATGCAGAGGCTCTGGGGTATTTATAAAAATGTGAACATTAGAAAGTAGCATTTGACCATCTCCACAATGTCATTGCAGTGCATTTAAACAGGCCACAAAAATTGAAATCACAATTTGACCATTGTGTGAATAGGGATAGCGGATCGATCATGTTGATGTTTGCACTAAGCATAAAAATTTAAATGCACTTATGCTGCCCAATAGGAGTTAATGTGCCACTGAGGAAGCCTTCAATTGGGAATAACGAAGGTACATCTCATGGCTGCAGATCCAGGGCTAGCGGGAAAAATGTGGAGGAGAACATACATTGATCATAATTATAATTCTGAGACATCTTGGAAGCCCGCTGAACTACATTCACTGAACTGCATTCTAGTGGGCTTCCAAGATGCCTCAAAATAATACTGATGACCAATATATGTTTTTGCATTTCCCTCAACAATAAATGGAAAAGGGTGGGTAGCTCTTGCTGAGACCAGCCTTTCCAAGTCACACGCATCTGGCGTATGACACATGCATTTCAGCTCCTTCACACGCTCACATGCTGAGCAGTACCGATCACACACACATTCCTGTTCTCGCCCAAGAAGAACATGAGATTCACAATGTTTTGCTCATCCAGTTTCATAACTAGTGGAAGCACTCTGCACAGCTCTTTCCCGTCATCTCGTCCCCCGCAGCCACGAATTCAAGACTACCTAAAACTCAGCAAAAGTCACACTCGATACCCTCGAGTAAGTAAGATTTCTGTGTTTTATCATCGCTAGCTTGTATTGAACATGGCATGTGGCCTATGTGAGACAAGATGACTAGAGAAAACCCTTACACTTGTGTGTATTGTTGACCTTCATTTAATTTTCACGAGAATGAGGTTGACAGTAAAAAGGCAAAGTCAATTTGGGCATGTGTAGAAAACGTAAATCCATTCTTGATCCCAGGGCTGTACTTCTCATACTAGCAGAAACAAGAGGATTATAATAACAGGTCACATGGATTTGAACTACTGGTAGTTTGTGTTAGTGTCATCATTGTGTTGAGCTTCGTATTTACTCCAACATGGCACTAGAATGCACCTCAGAAAGAGAGGAATTCGAAAAAAATTTGGGGGGTGCGAAGGGGTGAACCCCTCCGCGCTCTCCCCCAGTGGGGATTTACACACAGTTTCTAAACCCATCTGATATACATTACCATTTTTCATTGAGTTTTTATCAATAACTGAGAAATTGCTGACATGAGACCCCTATTTCATGGCTGGGTGTATATATGTAGCTTAGAACACTCAGGAATTGCCATTTCCAGCCATCTGGGCGATTTGTAAAACCAAAAATTTTCTTGTACGCTCCGTGCCAACCGATGGTGGTGCTCTGCTCAGATAGTCACACACATGAACTTCCCCAAGGACTGGAAAGTCTGTGAGACCATCCTTGTTCCATACACAAAGTGGCCAGAAAATTTGGGTTTTGAGTTCATAGGAAAATTTTGTGCAAGTTTTTTAACTCCTTTTGAAGGTACAGTATCACCAATATGATCCCTGGTGTGATCCTTGACTGCTCCTTGGCAAGGATACAGGAGAGCAAAATTTCCCCATGCAATCTGATTAAGGGATCAACTTCCTGGACAACTGACCTATATAAGCTTTAAATAAGTACAGAATCCTTTTAGTGTAGGCTTACCCGAAACAATTTTTGTCCACTTTGTGGGCTTATCCACCGTTTAGATTCCAGGAAAAAAACAAAATCAGCACAGAACTATTTTCCACTAGCATATAGGCCTATAAACTTTATGCAATATATTCCCTGCAATGGCATGGTATAGTACACAGGTTTTTTTTCAAATCCCTACCACCAACCGCCAACCAATGGCATCCTGGCTGTCTGGGCTTCGGGTTGCTGTCCCCCTCCCCCCGTCCGGGAGTCTGGGCCTCCGTTGGGCAAATCCTGGCACCAACACCTGGAAGAATGGGAAAGTTTGCCTTAATACTATATGACTTGTACATGTGTTATGAAGCAGTGGACTTGAAAATGGAAGCTGGATTTTTTGGAGGGCGGCGACTATTTTTGAGGAGAGGCCGTTTTCACTTGAGAGCAGGTCACCCCACTAAAAGCCCCTGTGGAGAACACAGGACATAGTATAAAAAGAAGCAAAACATAGCACCATTTTGCACCTAAACCCTTCGAGACAGCAAAAAAAATTTCAAAAGGGGAGGGGGGGCACCCCTTATATCCTTCCCCCAGGACAGCAGTCAAGAATGGGGATGATGAGTCGACTTTGCACCCCCACACTGAAAACCTGGCTGTGCCCCTGTTATTTCCAGTGCTGGATGGGCCTTGAGTCTTGATTGTCGTGACTTGGACTTGGTCTCAGTGCTCAGGACTCGTACTCAACTGACATGGCTTGGGTACTCGAGCTGTAACTGGGAACGAGATAACTCTGTTTTCCTGGGACCATAAAACTCGGGTCAGAACTGCGCAAAAAATCTTTGCTGAAAATATAACGCACGTTATGTGTACGTATAATACCATTATCACATGTTACGTACAGTGCATATTATTCTGTGTGAGTATGAACTTTGAACACTCGGAATATATCGACTCAGTCTCAGGCCTCCAAGGCTAGTGATGATAGCACCGATCCAGCAGGGAATGATAAACACCAGGTCCATGGGATTCCACTTGTGAACCTATAGTAAGCATTCAGTGATCAAATGTGTGGAGAATTTACCTTCAGGTCTGAGCATGCATGTTATTCGTATCCAAAAACGTGTACCACAGACAGGGTTGAAATAAGATACTGGCATCCAGCCTGTCCAGGATCCGAGACATCAAGCTTTTGCTTCAGACCTGGGGCAATTTTCAGAAGCCATACACCCTGATTAACTTGTTATTATGACAAACCATGTATTGCAACATGTAATCATATCAGAATATCATTTAAGTGTTCATCTGCATACACCATGTGCTCCTCTTGCTAAGCTCTTTGTACCTGAAATACTCTTTGGGGCAACCCAGTCTAAGTTTGAAGAAGTCAAACTTAGAGGGGAAGGAATAAAGGTTAGTAGAATAACATTGTTTCATTGATGTCCACAACCTCTTGCGCTCAAAACAAAATAAGTTCAGTTTTAAGGACTTGCGGACAAGTCAGGCCTGAGGACTTCAAGTTGGATGTTAGGACTCTGACTTGGAATCGGATACCAAGCACTTGGACTCAGATTGGATGGACTCGACTCCAGCCCTGATTATTTCCCTGGAACCCACAAGGGCCTCTTAAGCAGGTCCTGCCCTAAGCACATGCTATCTCTGGGTATGCACCCTTTCCGTATCCACTGCTAATCTCAGGTACTATCTGTAGTCATAGAAATGCAGATTTACCTTCAGGGGGCCCATGACCTATCATATGAAGAGGGCCCTGTCAGTTTCGTTTGTGACAACATTTGTAGGGTGGGACTAATACTTGACGCAATATCTAAGCGGACCTCAACCACCATTAAATTGTAGCCTACAAAGAAATATTTGGCAAAGTTCCAATGCTGTCATATGCTGGAAATGCCATTTTCCAGGCTAAGCCTTTCAATTTGCATAAGATTTTTCAACCTGTCATGCGTTATGTAGTATTTTTATATCCATACCATTCTCAAGAGGGGCAACTTAGATACATTTAATTTTGTTAAATTATTGTGTAGGGGAGAAACAAAATTTTGTCAAAATATCCCTGCTGTAATTCATTTAATGTGTTGAAGAGAAAATCTACAGTAATGTGTGCATATGTCATGGGGGTTACACCTCTATGTTCCGACGTCTCGTTGTTCCGACGTCTCGTTGTTCCGACGTCTCTATATTCCGAATGTGTGCATGACGGACGGTGGTAGGATGGGGGCTTGTTCTCACCTAACCTTTTCTCTTTACACTAACCTCAATGCAGACTGTGACTTTTTGGAACATAGAGACATCAGAACAAAGAGACGTTGAAATAGAGACCTCTCTCCCTCATGGGAATAGAAAACCATGGAAGGTGGTTTTTGAATGTCCCAATTCATGCTTATTACAACAAGAGGGCAAATCTGCAGGTAGTGCAATAATTCATCAATAGCCACTTAAAAAAGTGCGCTTGGGCATTCTGATGGTAGTCACAGCATAAAATGTGTACATGCTAAAATAGTTCAACAGTTATGGTCTGTATATGAGCGCCCAGCTGCTGAAATGGTAAGCAAGTTACACACATAGCCCAATCCGTCATATAAGTTCTTTCTTCAAAGAGCCTGCAAATGACTGTCCGAGGAGGGCCCCCACATAGGTTTGTGCCCAGGGCCTGACTGACCATTCCTGAATCCGCCATGCATGCTAGTGATACAGTTGCATCAGAAATGTGGAAACACTTTGCGTGGAGTGTCACTCTATTTTCCATGGAATTGAATATGGTATATACGTGTATACATGCACAGTTTATGTGCACTATTGATATACTACAATGTTGTGCGGATCTTCAATTTTGGGGGTAAATAGCCGATAGATGTTGCATGAGGGTATGAATAATTAATAAAGCTTAAAAATTATGATTTCCAATGTTAACAACTAGAGTCAAATATCATTTTATCAAGTCATTAGTCATAAGACATTTCTCTGCAAGTCCAGTCAAGCAGTCACTCATTTTTCAAATTCCTCAAGTCAGTCAAGTTGCAAGTCAAGTTCCCTTCAAGTCAAAGTCAAGTCACAGTTAAGTCAAAAAATGGGACTCCAGTCAACACCTCACAAGTCATTCACTTGAGTCAACAACTCTGCTTATAAGGTGTAGATGAGGTATGTCAGTCTTGAAAGGTATCTTAGGCAGCCAGTAGCTTCACATATAGCTTACATATAAGCTGAATAACCCTCAGCCTCTGAAAAATAGGCCATATATTTCAAGTCTTTGCAAACTGGGTTGGTAAACTTTTCACCGGAAAATATGCTCTTTTGCCGCCGCCCCCCCCCCTTTGACAATTTGTGACTCAAGATATGCATGCAGCTGCATACATCATCATACCTTTGGGCTTTGTATTGATATTAATGACAAATAATGAACAAATGTATAATGCATGTGTACATGGGCTTCCCAAAAAAGTTGAGCACTGCCCCCAACATGTATGACAGCATTCATATTTGTAGCAGCATGTTTCATCTTTGCATATGTTCAAACCATTTGCTTACATTTCAGTTTATTCTTATCATTTTCTCATAATGTCATATGGGTGGTGTAAGAGAAATCTGTGCCTAAAGCAGTCTCTTACTCTCCCATAGAGATATTCAGTGAAATCAACAATTAAGGCCAGCTGTTTTACTAAGTCCAAAAAGTGTGGGAGTAAATCATATGTGCATATTGCATTGTTTACTCTAGTGATAGTGATAGTGATATACTTCTGTAAATGTCATACAATATTCACAGACAAATGTTTGTGCATGTAGAAATCTGTCAATTTTTACTTCGACTAGAAAACTTCTAGTCGAAATGCGATTGCCACAGCAGTTTTCGGTGAGGCATTCAGAGATTTTGTCTTTGAATTGCGTTTTATTGGCAGTTTTGTAAGCTACGGATCTGAAATTTGGAGAGGATGTGTAATGTGTCATGCAAATTCTACCGCTAAAATTTTATGTAGATCGATGGTTGATATGAATGGTTATATCTTCCTCTAGGGATTTTGATATTTAAGCCAGAAAGTTTGTAGGCTAGTTCATGGGTTATCCATGCTCAAATCTTGTTCAGGAATAATCGATATCGTGCGAAACAATGTTTTTAGGGAGCAATTTTGAATTGAAAATTGACCGTTCCACGTTGGGAGGATTTATTCCTGATTGGAACAAAATACAAAATAACTGATCTCAGTTGCTTTTAAATCTTGTCAGTAATATACTCTGTAAATTTTATTCCATTTTATCAGCTTATGTGCGAGAAAATCCGAAATAAAATTACCTGCTTTTTGTCCCAAACGATCGATTCTGCTTAGCGCAAACACTTGTTTAGCGTTTTGACCGCCGGTGCAAGCCAGTATTTCACGACAACACCAACTGAAATCATTTGGCATCCAATTTTGCTGTATATTTCTCGCACGAATTGGCCAAACTAACAACTTTGAGGCCAATGTACCCACGTTTTCACATCTGTTTACATATAAAGCTACAAAGCTGTGCATTACTTGCAATTTCGCTAGTGTTTGCTCAGGGTAATCCAAACCGTGAAAAAAGTAGACTATCCCGCAAAGTACCCCGCAGAACGGACTCTGCTCAGCTCCTCAGCTTCCCAGACCACTGAACAAGGAATATTCCTTACAGTCTGCTACGTAGTTAACCCGTCGGGCGGCTTCTGCTCATCTCCTGCAAAGTATAAGCAATGACAGTTGATAATGGAGGGAAGTACTTCATGAGATTATTCGTTTAGGATGTAATTTATGCAATCAAACCAAGGATTACGAGAGATCATGCTATTTTTTAATAAATCCAGGGCTCTTGATTGCCTCCTTAAAATTTGCTACCCAAAGGTCAACCCTTCTCTTGTTAAGAAAACAGCTTGAATGAGATTCCATTGAAGGGCAGTAAATGGCTGTTTTCAAGTAGTGCTTTCGCATAAAGGCGTACTTTCACTGAAATTGCACTACACTGAGATGCTGCTCCAGAGGAAGCTTTCCCGACTGTACTCCCCCTCGCCCTTTTTGACTCCACCTTTTAGATGGTCAAAAAGTTCCTCAGTATGTAGAGCTTCTATTAATTGCCATGCCAGGTATCCGAACTTGATACCATAAATTTCAAGATTCTTTTCCTTAGACCATCTCCCGCCCCTCTTTATTTTACTACATTTTGCCCTCATATGCCATAGGAGTAAGCCCCCCTTTTTTCCATGGGGGAAATCCTGGATACGCCCGAAGTTTAACCATGGTGGTCTTGTTCATTGTTCTGGTGTTCTTTGCTCATATGAATTAATGGTTCAGAAGCTTTTAAATTGTGTTTTTATAGTCATGAACAGTTATAATCTGCCTGTAATCATCAGATATATGTATAGCAAAGAATAAGGGTGTCAACCACATCAATGTATTTCACTGTACAAACAATGATGGAGGAACTAATTGATAAAGGGCAGAATCAGGGAGCAAAATGTTGCTTCATATTGAAACTTTAGTACACTATGCCAAATAAATGACATAGTGTCCTCATGTTACAGTGGCCCCACTGATCAAACAGAGCTAAATGAATGCATGTTAAAGTGATGATCTGGTGAGAGATATGTTGTTTACTGCAGGGGACCCAGGATACAGGTTTTACTGTAAGAGGGGAGGTTTGACGATAGCTTGTTGGGGAGTTATGGCCGTCCTGGGGGAGGGGTCTAAGGGGAAGAGAGGGGTTACCGCTCACCCTTGGAAAATGATTGTCTCAGCTGGATGTCGACCATATGCATAATGGTGCTATCATTTTCCATTCCTCCAGCATGTTCATGCGCTAGAAATGACTCCTTTTTGTGGAGAAGACTACAGGAAATACCTGTCTTAAACTTTAATCATTCATGCCATGCTTCTTTGATTGGAATGACAAAATTTGCAAGAATTTTGATCCTTGGAAGATTATAGTGATGGCCATCCTATGGGAAAGGTCAAAAGGGGATGTGTCCCTCTCAGCAACGCGCCTCTCAGGATGTGGCTTAGATCAATGGTGCCTCAAGGGTTTGGTGATTGGGGGGCCACAGTACCACAGATGCCATCATGATGCTACCTTAGTCAGTTCCCAGCCTGTGTATAATGTATTTTATATGTGCCACCTTTTTGCACGCAGCAGTGGAAATCCTTCCTTTGTCACTACATAAACTGTTGACGTCCTGGGAGAAGAGATGTAAGGGGAGGGGACATGGGCATGGATCCTTTTCCAAAAGTGGGGGGAAATTTTCACCATTTGCGAATCGATGTCCTGGGGGAGGGGTCTTTGGAAAATTTTTGCTCACATAAGGTGGGCTAGATGCAAAATGGTGCTACATTTGGTGCTAAATTTGAGTTGAATACATCACCAAGAATTTCTCCATTTTTATTCAAGTTTTTTTTTTTCATTTTGCTTGCAAGTGAATTTTTTACTCAGACCTTGGGATAAGTCAGAACTACACTTCGTGAAGTGAGTGAACAGGAAATTGTCAGACTTTTTTACCATATACGCATCGCTGTCCTGGGGAGGGGTCTAAGGGGATGGGACATTCCTTCCCCTTTGAAGAAAAAATGAAATTTGAAGGTGTCTATACGACAAATGGTGCCATATTTGGGCAAAAGTTACCTTTTAATATGTAGTATCACTTCGTAATTGACAGTTTTAGTTTTCATCATTTTTGAAAAAGTGGGGGTTCCAAAAAAGTGAGGGGGATGCATTCCCCCATCCCCCATGATCCACGCCCATTGGAGGAGGGACACAGAGGAGGGGGTGTCCCCCTCTCCCCCTTTCCTTTGAGAAATTTTTGTTAATTTAAGGTTGCTTAAATGCAAAGTGGTGCTATCTTTGGGATATATTGGGATATATTTGCAATTGATTATATATGACTGAAAAATGTCTAAATTTAGTAAATTGTAATTTTGGTTAGATGAAAGAGCTACAATCTTGGACAAAACTCATTGGGACACCCCCTCTCCCCTTCACAATGTTGACCACAGTTATCCTGTTCATGGCATACAGTTACTCTTTCTGCACAACATTGGAAGGGGGGGGGGAACAGGGCTTTCATGCAAACCTGGGAACTAAGATTCAAGAATATTATGACAAAGTGTCCCAACAGTTTTGTCCAAGATTGTAGCAGTGACTATGTTGTGTAAGAGAAGTATATATATATATGTTGGCACAAACCTCCTGAAGCACCCCTTTTGGTTACTTTACAGCCTTCTATTGTGAGAAATTTTTAAAGCAAAAAGTTGTGGACAATAACAGCATTTTTCCTTTTCTACATTGCGCATTATCAAAGTTTGGTATCAATAAGGCTGGTGGCAATGGGAAATGGGAGGGAGGGAGAGTGTAGGTGCTGGGAGGTACGTATAAGTTAGACCTCCCTGATCAGCTGATAGGTAAAGCAGAAGGGGTGAAGGACTAACGAGCGATTTCCATGCTTTTTGTTGTTGACTTGTCTTTTCAAGAGTTTGCCTTGCATTTTGAGACTTTTGGCAACATATGTTGACGTCATCTGTGTGTCTAAATAATTTTATTCAATGACCAAGCTGTAAAACCTCATCTAACTTACTAAATCAATGGGAAGGCTTTTGTAAAATTTTGCAAGTGAAAGGGAAGGGGGGTGGGCGGTAGCTAACGGTTCACTATCTGATGTTACCAAGTCAGTGAACTGTAAAAATGTAGCTACCTTCTAACCTTTTTTGATTCCTTGCCGAAGGAAGGCAAGGAGTCTATGCAGTGGTGATGTCGTGTGCTTGTGTATGTGACACTTTGCTCGTAAACGCTCTATCTCAAGAAGGGTAACTCTGAGGGATCCATGTTGCGTATGCAGGATTTCTCTCAATTGGGGGGCCATGCAGTATGTTGTGTAATCACCAGAAAATTTTGGAAAAATTAGGTGTCCTTACATGCAATCTGGTGCCACATATGCTACCTTTTGAATAAATATTTGTGTTTCAAAATTTGCATATTTTTAGGAACTAAAAAAATTGGCAACAGTGAGGGTTCCCATGGGGGGACACACCCATCCCCCTTTGAAAATTTTTGAAAAATTAGGTGTCCTTACA
>WURT03654423.1:0-18757 GCA_009936505.3 Holothuria glaberrima
AGTACGAAATAACCCATGGCATGTGACCACCAATCCTCCAATCAGATGTAGAGAAATTAACAAGGTGTTATATAATGTCTCATACTGCCCTAGTATGGTGGAAGTACAGTATGTATAGTGGTATAGCGTCTCATTCTCCCTTAGTACAGTGGAAGTATTTGTATAGTGGTGTAGTGTTTCATACTCCTTCAGTTCAGTGATTTAGTGAAGAGTGATCATCCTCAGCTTACCCTTCAATAACCTTTCATATGTAATTACATTGTACTGGTTTGTATCACATTTAGCCTTCTGTACAGTGTAATTTAGTTCCTTTGATATGAATGAGTCATTGGGGATTAGTTTCATTTTGAATGGCAAACACAGCACCATAATTTGTCTCCAGGGGAAGCTTTGTTAAAGGGTTTATTATTATTAATTTGGCAAATGATGGAAATGACTTCAAAAAGACTCACCCTTACATGCTATAGTTTCAAACAGTCGTAAATGAAGTTGCATTCCATTTGGCTCTCTGTGGTGTACTACAATGTAGTGTGCTGTGAAGTACTTGTTACAAGAATCACAGTATCATACAATTGATTGGGAGAAAGATCAGTTGTGGGAGAGTGAGGTTCTTACACAACTCATTGGCTGCCTTAAAAAAAGTGAGATTTCACCTCTTCCCCCTCTCAGTAACCTCCCACTTGTCAGCAACATTACTTTTGTCAGTAACCTTCTAATTGTGCCTTTTATTTAATCAACCTGGCACTTTGTCTACTCTCTTTGGTGACTCCATCATTGTGCTACTGTGCATTAAAATCATGCTGCAGCACCGTACTGTATACTTTTTTCGGAGGGCTGAACCAATATTTCTTGAGACAAAGCTGTATTCAGAAGAAACTGCCCAAGTTTATATTCCAGGAATCTGCCTGGGCACAATTTTTGCCCCAATTTCATTGGGCTGCAGCTCCTACCGATTGCGTTATAAACAGATGCTAATTTAAGACCATGAAAAGAATGTTATGTTTGACAAGCTTTGGTTAGAAAGAAGGAGATGTGGGTGGCAATGAGGAAGGGTGGGGGAAGTACAGGAAGCTTAGAAGGGTGGGGGAAAAGTACAGGAAATCCATGTATTAACTTCGTAGGATGTAACTACAGTTAATGTGTTTTCGAGGTTCCATGATTGTTTATCAAGGTATAGACACTTGGCAATATGTACATGAATATCCTATATGTTACAATAAGTGTTATTATGTTATTATGATTGTTTCAATTAAATTCCTGTCTCTTTCTACCTGTTTCAGGTTGTTGGAGCTCTGTTTATAGCAGCAGGGATTTGGGCATTCCACGACAGGGTAAGCATTTTATATGTGTAAGTGTTGTCACCCTCAAGTGCTTCAGCGCTCAAAAGTTAAGTTTGAATTCCCTGCTGATACTATTGCAAACTTTTTATAGTAAAGGGGCTCATTGAGTTGGTTCACAAAATTCGTGATTTTTTTCACACCTGTTGAGATTTAACTGCATCTTGATGGTAAATGATCAAACTAAGAGATTCTGCACATCTGACACTGGACTGAAATGGCAATGATAGGGTAAATAATGATTAAAATCATTTATTACAACTTTGTGACCAGACACTTTTTACGATTATGTAGTATTCATATGCAATCCCTTTCCACAAAAACAATACAATTTCTCACATTTTCAGTAACTGTAGGAAGGGAAACATGAGTAATGAGGCTAATTAGAAGCATTGCCATGCAATGATTCCCTTCAAACTCAAAAAAATTATCGATGTCAACTCAATGAGCCCCTTTAAGGTAGGGAGAGGTGTGATAGGACTTATTATTTATCCTGCCTTCATATTTTGTGAAGGTCTTTATTGTATTCAAAGATATTTGTCTCTTGTTATTGACTGATTTGACAAATTTATGCAGAATAAAGATAGCCAATAGGGATTGAATCCCTTCTAGTACAGGATAGCTATGATTTTTTTTACTTTGAACACAATATTCCAAGATTGCCAGTCTTCATTTCCCATAACTTATTGGTTTATTTGTGTATACATTGCATAGACTCAAGTTTTTTCTAGTGAGGTTAGTTTATGTTTAATGCAGAGATAATGCACAATCTTAAAGTCTTGTTTTAAAGAACACAATTATGTTACTTTGTAAGCACATGACAGTTAAATCGTCAGTTTCAAATGTTTATTTGGAACTGAAAAGTCAGCTTGTTACTTTCAGTTTTACTGCTGAGTTGTCTATTTGCAAAGAAAAAAAAAAAAAAAGAAAGAAAGAAAGGAAGGAAAAAATAAACAAGGTAAAATGCAAAGGGAACGAAAACCATGTCATGACTTGCCTAAGGTAAGTGGTGAAGAACCTAAAACGACATCAAACTTATCATTTACAGACTTTTTACAGTGGAATGTTACTATTATAGGATAATATTAATAATAATATAAGAATAATTCAGGCCTTAAAGGGCAGTTGTTTGATGATGTTAAGTGACCACACATGAGAGGAAGCCTATATGGCTTATGAATTAATACAACTTCATGTGGGGTGGCTAGGCAACTCAACAATGTAGATCGAATTTGATTCCTTGGTGTCTTTGGAAAGGCCAGCTTAGATGGGAAAACTGTAGATTGCTCTTGGATGACACACTCACCTAACTTTGAACCAGCCAGGGATTGAACCCTGAACCTCCAGGCTAAGCTTCATCACTTCAAACGCTGCTGCCTTAATCCACTCTGTTACAGCTCCAGTCATAAATGTACAAATATAGACTTTCTCCTGATGGAAATACTAATTTCAGTTCATTTCAATCAACTTCTGCAGTATTTAATGAATCAATAAAATATGTTAGACACTAGAAAAACATGACCATAATGTTTCTTACAGCTAGTGACCCTTACACACAAAATATAACAATCAGGAAACATGAGTATTCTGACACAATTTATGGTGTGACTTTATTTCCCCAATTCTCAGTGTTTTGTGTAAAGTTAAGGTTTAATATTTGTATATTTATAATGCATTTTTTTTTCTAATTCTTTAGGGTGTCTTTAACGAGTTGAAGGAGCTCGGTACCAGCAACATTTCATTTCTGACAGATCCTGTAATATGGCTTTTCTTTCTTGGGTCGGTGGTTTTCATGCTTGGGACTATGGGATGTCTCGGTGCTCTCAGGGAAAATATATGTATGCTGAAAACGGTTAGTACTTTGTAAAGTCATTAATAAAAATGAACTTTTTTTTTAATTGTTTGCATGAGTGTTTGTTAATCTCTCTCTGTATTGTTTGCCCTTAAAATTGTATGGTTATCATTTATAATAAAAGAAATTGTATGGATGTGATATATAATAATAGTAACTCTTGTCATGGTTGTGAATAATGGCTTTGGTAGTTTTAATAATGATTATAGTTATGTACTTTTGTAGGTAATTAATCCAAGTGCATGAGGGCATAGTTCAAAGCACTTTATAAAATGAGTTAATACACTAGTTATGCATAACAGGTCATATTAAGTCATTTCTTTAATATTTTAACATTGTCATATGAAAAACACGCACATCTGAAAAGACAAAGGCACTTTTGTTCTCTAATGTGATATATATATATATATATATGAGTCATACAGTTTAGCACTCATTGTGTACTACACTGAAAGCAGGCTATTCCATGACATTAAAAATTACATAGGGTAGTGTTGTTTGTGTAATCATTCCCTTCCCATCCCATAATAGAATGACTTGTTATTTTCCCTTCAAGAAAAGTGTTTGTCTTTCCTATGTTTATTCATTGGGTTGTAAACTTGTATTAGATCATGGCATAAATTGTGTTGTTTCTTGGAAGAAAAGAGGAAAGCATTTTTAAGCCCCTTAGTCAGCAAGTACCTGTATGTATGAGAGTTGCCACAAAGTATTAGGATCTTATTTGAAGCATGGCTTATTTAATGGAAGAATCCACTCACATTTTTCATGTGACCACAGCTGGATTTTATATGGGGCTTGATTTCATTTATTGCTGTGGTAGGTATACAGGAACTGAAACACATTTGGGCGTAAAATTTTATCATATTATCCGGAATAGGTTTGATTTCCTTTTTAAGAATGTCCTTGGGACTTAATGTGTGAAATAGAAGCCCTCTCAAAAGACCATGAGGAAGGAAAGAACCTAGCGCCATTCTTCCTTTCAGCCTGAAATGACAGTTTAATTGTTACGACGTGGAAATTTTGCTATGATATAATTTTTTGCTGTTGAAGGTGGTGTTTCTTGATCATGATGGAGTATTTATGGTTTAACCCTGAGAGTTACCCAGAACTACAGTATATAAACTGGTATGTGTACTACTGTGAAATAAACTGTTTTCCTAGAAGAAATCAGCTGACTTAAAGGTCATAAGCAGTCGCCTCAAACTGATTTTGAAACAATGGCTTAATGTCGCAAATTTCCTCTTTACTGAATATCTCTTTCAAGTACTGTATCTTTCATGATATTTTAGGACATAAAAATTGCATATTCAAGGTAAACCAAGCAGTTGCTCCTTGTAAATTTTACATTTGAGTGAGAAAAATATTGTCACATGATTCTCAAGAGCCATTCAGAAAATAGGATAGTCTACTATACAATTCTTTATTGGGGTGACTGCATTCTCCCTTTAATGATTGTTGATAAAAGCATCAATTTAGATTCTTTGGTGAGGTAGGAGGGTGTGAGTATAATGGTCTACGGTTTAGGGTGTAACCTGCATGTCTGGGTGTAACCTGTAGTAAGGTGTCTTCTTTAAAAAGTGATGCAGTGGTGTAGTTTTCAGCACTGTCAGACCTGCACGTAACCGATACCTTAACATGGCAGTGAAGCCAAAACTGTAAACTGTCTTTGGTTTTGTTTCTGGTTCAAAGTGCTAACTTAATTCAAAACAACATTCAAGCATGTTGTACTGTGTAAGGGGCAATGCTATCCATGTTACTTGATGGGCGAATATTTTGCATAAAATTCACTCATTTGAAGAGCTGTTCAGTGTGGTCTTTTTTGCATGGATCAGATCAGTGGTGTAGCTAGGGAGTAGGGGGAGGAGGCTCGGGAGGTTGTGATGCCCCAATGTGTCTCCTGTCCCCCCCCCAAAAAAAAATCCCCCACTGGAAAATCCATGGGTAAAAAATGTAAGCATATGATGATTCCATTTTTGAAACCCCCCACCCCATGAGATTGTGGAGCCCCTCAGGAGCCCTTCCACTACGCCACTGAATCAAATGCAGTTCTGCAGAGGCTGTGTGAAGGATACACACTGTGGGCAGGTTTGAGCTGTGGCGGGAGTTTGTTCCTCACAGGGATGGGTGTGTGGATAGAACCTTTTTCAGTCTTTATAAGATGAACAAGCTTTTCCAAAATTTTGCCAGCCATAAAGAGATGGAGAAACTGTATTAAAAGGCTTTCCTTAAAGAAAAAAAATCGTGAAGTTGGGTGAACATAGCTCAACTTTGCATGGGCAACAATCCGGGGGGTGGGTGGGCGGGAATGGGGGACATGCCCCCCAATATTTGAGAAGTCGTCCATTGACTTTGATTTTTCACACAGTATTAAATTATTTGAGAATGGGTTCATGTCCCCCCATATATTGAGAACAAATTGCTGCCAATGCAACTTTGCAGACATCACAAATAGGTAGATCAATATATTATACTTTTGGGAAGCTAGCAGGTGGAGAGACTCCTTACATCTAATACATGATGTTAATAGTACAGAATAGGGGTCAAACCCAATGGGGGTGAAAGAGGGGAGGGAAGAGAGCCCACAAAACTGCAGTTTGGAGGTTAAAAAGCTACTTAAGTGTGGAACTTCAGGACATCAGTGGAAATACAAAGTGTTTTCAGAGCTACAGAACCATAATATTAAAAGAGCAGATATTGATATTGTACTGTTATTTTCTTCTTACTGTATGTTATAATTTTGTCCTTTATTTTACCAGTTTACTGTGGTGATGGGTATAATCCTCTTGCTGGAAATTGGAGGTGGAATCGCGGTGTATTTTTACAGAGCAGAGGTGAGTATACTTAGGGAGGACAAGAGAGATGAATTGCAGGAGCTCTAGAAGGTGTGGTCAAGGTGTCAGTCTTGAGTACTTTGATAGTCCATGGTAAACATTCCAAAAGCTTAGTCATTAGTATAATCACTGTGTTGAAGCATGAATGTGTGAAGTCACTCCGTTGGAGGTTATCTACATTAGAATCGACTGTATTTCATTCCTACTTTGGTCATCTGTTACACATATGAACATTTTTCCTGTGTAATGAGTCTCAGCAAAGTTTCAATCAAAAATGCTCTCAATATCCAAGGGTACATCACTGTACAATTGTAATAAGAGGAATTCTGTGATGGAAGGAAATGTTCGTATGTGTAAAAGTAGAATTAAGTAGGGTGTATACTAGATTCCCAAATTACAGCTTAATTTTGAGTATACTGGACTTAGTACTTTACACCTGGTACTTGGTCCAATTCACAGTCCTAATGAACTCAAATATAATCTGAATTAGGTCTCTATTGCAACATAGTAATAAAAACTGGGATTTACAGGTGACCATACCTCAATGGATTTGTACAGTCTGCTTACTAAACATGGATCAGTGTTGATCCCAGAGCAGCACTGACTACATACTTCACAAAATATGTAGCATACATATTCATATGCCCTACAGCATCTTCTGAAGTGCATATTCTTGATCTTGAACACAAAGACAGGGTGCAAACGCTGAGTCCAGTATCTTTCGTTTGAAACATGCCACCTAGATGCCATTTTCATCCAAAATGAAAATGTTCTTGCATTTAATGTGTATATGGTACGTAAGATTACCACACCTTGAAAAAAGGTTGAGATGAGGAGATGAACAGTTGCTCAAAACAGAACAATAATTGAAGCAATCCAAATTTACAAAAGTAAAGATTGAGACGAAAGACTCGATCAAAGTGTTTTATAGTATTTCACTCTAATTCTTAAGTACTGGGAAAGAGCCTCATCTCAGAAGCCCACATTTACAGAAACACTACAGTCCTCATTCTGCTGTAGTACTGTTCCATTTGATAGAATATTCAAAAGATGGAAGTCTCATATGTAGCAAAATGTCAGTTTCCTAGGCAACAAAATGTCAGTAAGAGAACAAATTTTTGGCTGAAAACTCTCCTTTCACAGGTTGTTCGGTGTTTTAGTGCCATAGTTAATAAGAAGAGGAATCCCACAGATCAAACTCATGTTGCCTGTCAGTATAAATCAGGTTGTAATACCTCAGAGGCAATCATGAGGGTGAAGAGTTGTGACTGTTTAGAATACCAATTATTGATTAATAATTGATTGTAGGCTTTCTGGCTTTGCATAAATACGTTGATAAAGGTTATTCAATTTATGAAACTTGATCAATCTGAGCAACCTATTAGCCCTTGCAGAAGTAGCTGCACACTGCCTAGATGGCTTAAATCCCCTGTGATAACTTACCCCCAGGCAGATTGGATACTGAAATATTTTTGTGCAGGGGTTTTTTTTTAGGTTTTTTTTTTTTAAATTGTAGGTGTTTGTGTTGCATAACTGGCTAATCAAAGGAAGGAATTAAAGATGTGGTTATTATCAGCCCACAATTATATCCTTTGCGGGATAATCTGATTTAGGTACGGGAATCTCACAGAGGTAGTGTAGGACCAAGACTGGTCTCAACTCATTGTAACCTTTATACCTTATTTTACACTTAGGTTTAGTGATAATGGCAAAAGAGGTATGAGACCTTTTCTCATGTCAAAACTCTCTAACTTTAAAAAAAGTCCCAAAATGCAACTGATGGTCATGGACCATGGGATATTTCTATTTTTTTTTGTAGGGAGCTTAACTGGTTTTGTTGGAGAAAAACTTATTTGGATCCTTTCTTGGGACTGAATTGTGAAGTTTTGCTAGTTATTTGGTCAAGAATTTGGCTTCATTCCAAGCCCAGGGGAGCCCACCTTGCCCTCCTAACTGGTGCACCTATGCTGTTGATAATGGTCTACGCATGCACAGTTGCTACAGTCTGCATATGGTAGCACTAAATCTTGTCACAACATATACATAAATTACATAAGTTTACACACGAACTGCTTCCATATAGCTGACATAAATTTTACGAATAATCCTAGTACTGAACCTGCAAATTACGTTACCACATGTACTGGTGTGAATGCTTGCACATAGTATGCACCTTGGGACATGTTTTTCTGCAGAATGACCTTACTAGTGGCTCATTGAGGAAGTCATTATGAAACATGATTTAAACAAGCATCCACCAAGTGTGTATGTTAGTTAGATAGTTAGATGAGGTTTAATGGCCCAGTTTACAACCAATTGGTTCAAGTGGAGCCGGCCTCGGCCTTTTTTTCCAGTTGTGTCTCACTGGCTTGTTTTCCCTTACTCCATTGCTTATGCAAGTGGGTATGTGGACATCTCTGTAATCACACATGCTATGATACTGTGTTGGTATGGTTGGGTAGGAAAGAATGTCACAAATGTGTGGATAGGGAAGGGTGACTTAAACTTAATGAGAGGGGTCCCAGTGAAGGGTACTTCGAGTTCTAATAAGGAAACTTTTAGATGCCAGTGGAAACAACAAGGAACTCTTAAAAAAGTTTACCATTATAGGCAAGGTAGGTGCATTTATAGGATTATACATTCTTTTAAGTTGGTAATGAGCAGTCTGGTTTTTATCATAAGTGACCTAAAATTGAAAAGATTTCAAGGCTTAGCTGAAGTGTTGAAATTGAAGCCGTCTTAATTGAAATAATGTTATCCATAATTCCTAGCAGGTCTCTCCAACAGTTGTCCTGCTTAGTGTAATTAAATACCCTTTATCCATTGAAATGATCAATTAATTAGAGGAAATAATCTGTATGTGCTTCAATAAAGCTACCATTTTGTAGAATTTAAGCTAGGTAACTCAGGAAGATCAGCCTTTTGATATTCAGGTAGATGTTGCATTTTGAATTCTTAATTTTTGGTGGTCCCTATTAGAAGCATATGGCATCAGTAGCATGATAATGTTCAATGTCTGAGGTTGCACTTGAGCCAGTGACAGTGTGTGTAGTAAGCTGGAAGCCCAAGGCCATTGACTTGCAAGCTCGGTCAGAAAAAATATCAAGAAGTATGATGTCATGTGGGCCTAGGTGAATTCAGCAATATACTTTGAGAGAGTTTAGCCAATAAGTTTCTGGCTGGTCAGGTTTACAACTTTACTGGCTTAGCTGGCAAGTAGAAGGGGGACTTGTGCCTTACCTGGAAAAAAGGACGTACAAACTTTCAGTTGTTTTAAGAAAGGAGTGAATAGCACAAGATCCTACAGTCGTCTATGCCACTCCTACTTACCTCACTCTTTACTACTATTGGACAGTCCCGTGTTTCCTGGAGCAACCACCGGATTCACCCACTGCCAGTGATTGTTTGGCAGTACATGGAGCTGTCCTGTGGTTCACACACCACACATGATGTTTGTTGAATTAATGCTGACGGTCATTACCCCTTTGTAGTATCTGTAAATACAATAAACATGAGACTGTTTCCATAAACAATATCCACACAGTTTACTTTAAAAAACATTTGATGTTTAAGGTTAATGTTTTCAGCATGTATGAATAGTTAAAAATAGCAAGCGTGTTTAGATTCTAAACATTTCAGTGTTTTGGTTTGCAACATTTGAAGTAGCTAAATGGCATTGCAAAATGTGACACTTTTTCTGGGCATATGCAGTGTAGGTTCGCAACTATGGAAATCTGTTAAGTGGCAGTGCACTGTGGTTGTCTGTCTATGGGAGAATGCATAAGGATTAAATCAGTAAACCTTAACATGAAAACATCACTACACAAGAATGAAAAATTGCAGTACAGCATTATTTCATCTCTGGCCCTTTTTGCTGTGCGAAACTTGGATTGATTTGAACACTGCTGCTGTGCTTATGTTGCAACTGGAATGGAGCTGCTCGAGGCAAAGTTATTTCTCTAACATAACCTTACACTGATTTATCGTATCACTAAGGTATCAGAAGAAAAGAAGTTGTACATTTTCCTTAATGCAGTTTACAGGCAGACTGTCATCAATAATTAAACTAGATCTTGAGTATTTAATATGGCTACAAATGTTAGGTGTAATGCTTAACATTTTTCATTCATCTCTGCACTTTAATAATCTCGCTCACTAGAGTTAAGTCTGGAATCCTGTATACCATAACTTTGCACCCCAGCCAAAGAAGAAACAAAGGGGAAGAGGGGAGAGGGGAGAATGGGGTGTAAAAATAGTATCCAAGAACTTGGACTATCAGAATTGTGAATTCAAGTAGTAAACTGCATTTCATCATAATTTTTGTCTCAAAAGAATTAGTTATGATGTGCTTATTAATCAGTCTCTCAGTAAACCACTGACATAGTTTGTATTCAAGGTAAAAGTTCAGCTAAAATATAGAAATATTTCAAGTATGGCAAGCAGCACATGTTTATAAAATAGCTGCATATGTTCATATTCCAAACTTCTCATATTTGTTGACTAAGTTACTAGTTAATAAGTGACCTCCTTGACACTTATTAAAGTTTTTGTGTCCTCTTAAAATTGCTTGCATACAACCAAACTAGAAGTATACTCTCTTGTTCCAATTGAACTGTTTGCGTACAAAAAAAAATAAAAAACCCTCTTGGTCCATTTCTCAGTAAAGTACCAGTGTATTCTGTGTTTACATTTTATCTTTTATGCGTTTGGAGCATTTGAAGTGTCGGGTAAATACCCACTACTTGTTAAAGTATGGCTTGATTGTGTCATGTCACCATATTTTTTCATGTTTTCCAAAACTGCATTCTTTTTGGTTTATCCTTATCAATACAGAGTATGTGATGTCAACACAACAGTGTTTCTACTGGAGATGGGTTTCAAACCTTCCCTGTATCATACAGCTTTCATTGTGTGTTGGATGGTTGCCTACATAGCAGGCTGTGAGATGTACTCCTTGTTTAGTTATAGTCCTAGTGCCTGTACAAGTGAACACCCAATATCCAGCAAATCTTTGGATATTCATAGAAATATCTGACCCTTAGTCTGGTTGATTGTTGATGAATGTCCAAAACCATGCAACATCTGGTCCCATTTAAATCACGCAGTATCCTACGACACCCACAGCGTCGGTATGTGTAGTTGGGGTTCCACTCCCTTGCAGTACCCACTGTACAGATGGTCATGCAACCCAGTAATGATTGTACTTCAAAGATTTCATTCTAGGCTTTCAGTTTCAGGACAATGGGAGTACTCACAACTTAAATGTATTTGCTCAATAATAACAATAACATGAATAATCAGGTACAGTAGTACATGTATAAGTCATATCATGGTAATTAAGTTGGCCATCAAAATTATTTGCTTAATAAAAACAATGGCATGAATAATCAGGTCACATTTGAATAAGTCATATTATGGTAATTAAGTTTGCCATCAAAACTGTCTACAGTCTTCTTTGCTTTGGCAGAAGTTTGCTGTGAAAGCCTTAAAGAGGAGCTGAGCAAACAGAGTCTGCTCTGCAGGGTAATTGGATGGGTTGCCCTTAAGTTCCCATACAACTCCCCTGGGCCAGTATCCACTGGAAAACTCCCCCTGGGACAATAAGCCCTGGCAGGACAATTTCTGTGCAGGTTATTTCCAAATTTTATCTGGGGTGGGGGTGTCCTAGGGGTAAATAAAATGGGTGGGAATTTGTCTGAGGAAAAATTCTCTGGGTTGTTATTGTCAGACAGAAGTAATCTGGTCATGAGCTCCTTAAGTTATTTATAACAAATTTTTAGTGTGGTCAATTTTTGGTTTCAATGGAAGAGAACCTATGCATTGGTGATGTCATGTGTATGTATGTGTATGTGTGCATTTGTGTGTGTATGTATGTGTTTGTGATGCTTAGCTTGTTAACAGGAGATCTTGAGAAGAAAACCTCTGACAAACTTATTCTTGGTATGTAAATGCCTCTAATTAGAGAAAGAATGCTGTTGTTTCCTGTGGAGGTCAAAGGTCTTCTGGGATCATCATACATCACACTCTGAAAACTTGGTTAACATGATCCAGGTAGTAAGCATTGATACCCTTTATACTTTAACAAGCAGATGGATTTTACAGAGAGGGAGAACCCCTTTTTGTCACATAATTAAAAACAGTCATTCATGAAACAGGATATCCAGGTACACTAATTCAAATTGGAGTGACGTGACTTCACTTACCATTTAAGGCTTGGTAAGGAATTCATCAAAAAGTTATGGCACTTTTGCATTCTGGTTTACGTAGATGCTCCTGTGAATGGAAAGCTCCATCCTTTAAAGGTTTTGAATAAGTTATTGTTTAATATCATCAACATTTAACATGATAGAGTCTGTCTAATTAAGCCATGACCACATTTCACAGCCTGTCAGGATTTTCTAAATTATGAAAGACGTAGACATCCGTCATAAAAAATATTGACGTAAATGATCGTGGCAGTATGTTGAGCGTTGCTCTAATATGATGTCTCTGGCAACCTAAGAAGCAGTAGTATCAGTTGCTTGTCCTACGCAGAAAGAAAAAACATCTTCATTGGCAGGAAATTTGTTAATTCAATGATTTCCTCAACTGTTCGTGATAGTACTGGAAAGTTTTTTATCTCAGGTCACCCCTAGACTGTGTGGAAGTCATTGGCAGTTTAAAGTGTGACAAAACTATACACTTTTTGAATGTTTCAGTATCTGGTCTATCAACCAGTGAAAACTGCATCCATTCCAAAATGTCAAGGATCCCTGTCTGTGAATTGGTTCAAGCTGTTTGTTATGTAAATTAAAGGCAATTTGATGCCAATGGTCTATCAATCAGAGTTAATGGTAAAAA
Organism: Holothuria glaberrima; assembly: GCA_009936505.3. Classification (NCBI taxonomy): domain Eukaryota; kingdom Metazoa; phylum Echinodermata; class Holothuroidea; order Aspidochirotida; family Holothuriidae; genus Holothuria; species Holothuria glaberrima. The sequence goes on from WURT03654423.1 coordinate 12,861, forward strand.
AAATGTTTTAGTTATTCCACAACTAAGCAATTAAAAGAATTCTTTGTTGCAGAGAGAAATATTGAAACTATTGCAATGGATGAGACATGTTTCATAAGACAGGTTTAGAGACAGGGTTGCAGCTGTCCTTGTCAGGTTACACAATTAGTTACATTGGTAGGTTAACCTGACTCTGAATCAAGAGTCAGGTGACTCCTTGCCTATGAAGCAGGCTATATGGTATATTCCTTGATCAGTCATATCCATATTAGCCTTAAAGGGGTACTGAGCAAACCGAGTAGCCCCACTGGGTAGGTGACTCCTTGCCGAGAGGTAAGTAGTGACTCTTCTTCCTTTAATAGAGCCATGACTCTTGGCGGTATTTTCAGAACTGTCCACACATTGCACAATGGCATATATTGCCGTACTTAAAGGTTTGCATTTGTGTTCTTTTGCAATTATTTTAACAAGATGAGCTCTTCTTATATTTTGTTTTATTTGATTATTAGTTTATCCTTTGGTAGGGTGTTATGATTCTCAGCCATTGACAGTTTGGTCCTTTAAATGGAAAAGCCTTTGTGCAAGCATAAATATCATTGTTAGTGGCTATTACATTACTGGACACTGTATAGCTGACATGACATGCCTGCATCACTTATTATGTCATGGTAAGGGTTGCAGTTCCTTCAGTGTTACACCTCCTAAAAGCCAGGGGTACCCCCTTCCAAATATACTTCAGTTTCCCTTGCCTCATCAGTGAAACTGTATGTCACTGACATCTGGGGATTTAGTAGCAGGATTCAGAAAGTAGGAGTCTCATTCATTGTGTATGAAAAATTTTGCCATCATGCTGGCCCTGCAGGTAGGGTCCTAATGTTTTTAAAAGTGTTGTTCGCGTGATTCCTCCAATGCACGATATTGATGTTATGTCTGTTTTATCACGAAAAAGTTGGGTCAGTAACTTTGGTGATCTTTGGATTCAAGTTGAACAATGTCAGATTTAGACTCAGTTTGGAATACTATTCCTAGCAGATTTTTGGCCATCTCAGGTTCATTGGTAAATTTAGCCATCTCCATTACTGTTTAGTCTGTCTCAAAGAGGGTGTGACACATCTCCAGCTAATGCCTTTCTTGACAATCGTGTTGCTATGCTGTGACCAAATTACAAATGATTGAAAATTGGAGCATCTGCACTGAGTTTTAAGTTGCAATGAGTTTTAAGTTGCAATGTCACTCTGGATATTTTTTCCTCAGCTTCTGAAGTCTTTTTTCAGTAAAGTTAGTTAGATGAGGTTTAACGGCCCAGTTTCCAACCAAATGGTTCAAGTCGAGCCGGCCTTTTTTCCAGTTGTGGCTCACTGGCTTGTTTTCCCTTACTCCATTGCTTATGCGGAACATCACGCACAGCGGCAGAAGGTTCCATTTTTAAAGTCTTTGGTATGACTCGACCTGGGAATCGAACCCGGGCCTTCCGCGTGAGAGATGGATGCTCAGTTAGACGAAGTTTTATGGCCCAGTTTCTAACCAATTGGTTGAAGTTGAGCCGGCCATTGCCTTTTTTCAAGTTGTGGCTCACTGGCTTGTTTCCCCTACTTTATTGCTTATGCTGAGCACCAAGCACAATGGCAGTAGGTTCCATTTTTAAAGTCTTTGGTATGACTTGGCGAGAATTTGAACCCTAGACCTTCTGGCTGCAAGTCGGATGCTCCAACCACTTGGCCATGCAGTCTTTTTTTCTGTAGAGTGGCATGGCATCCTTATTAGAGTTCTCACCTGGATTCTTAGAAATGCACTTAAATCAGGTTACTAACGGGTTAAATACAGTGACTCTGTTATTAAACCATCCACTGCAGGGAACTGTCTTGTGGTATTGAGTATGGAGTTCAACAGCAATATTTTCATAAATTCAAACTGTATACTCAGGTTCAAAAGTTGAATTCAGACCTCAAAAATTAATATTTATCAGAGTCCATACTAAGACAGTCTTGAAAAATTTGAAATTGGTTGAACTTGAATGGGTCATATTAAGGGCCTTGAAAAAGCTTGCAGTCTTATTAGCTCCTGATCTCCTGTTTACATATGTAACCCCCCTCCCCTCCTGCTTGACTGCAATTTAGAGCATTTCCTGGAAGTGAGGCAAGGTGGAGAAAGGAATTATTGCATCTATGACTTTGCTCTCTTATAATGGAAGAGTACCATCCTCATGCTAACAAATTAAACCAGGTGTTTATTGCAGTCAAGTTACTTAAATAGTGCCATTTTAAAATATGAAAAATGGCTTGCTGTCCTCTGTTTTGAAGAAAGCCCAAGGTAATCTCTACTCTTTTGAAGAAAGTCTTCGGCTTTTTCTAACCCTCCTTATCTTGAGACTTAAAGGGATTTTCCTGAGACAAAATTCAATGAATTCAAAAAATTCGGAAAATTTTTCTCTCTTAGGAGATGAAAACCGCATCTCAATAACTTGAAGTGTTTGGAAGATACTAATTTTCAAAGAAATTCAATTTTGTTCTTAAGATGAAGTGCATTATGGGACATCTGTGATGTCATCGCGGAACATTAATTTGACAAAGAATTGAATTTCTTTATATTGATGCAGCTGTAGGGAATATTTGGCAACTTTGTTTGTTATGCCCAACATATGGTGTAGATTTGTGCTAAATCTTCCTGGAAACATATCCAAACATTCCGACCGCATCAAATTTCAAGGACAAACAGGACATTCAAATTATAAAGAAAAAGAAAGGGAATCTGAGGCAATATGCCCACTTTACATATTATTCTGTGACCTTGATGAGAACTGGAGGTATTTTTTGACAAAAATAAGTACTCTTTAATCTGAGATATTTTGAGTTAGGAAAAGAGTATTGCTACGGGGTTTGGAGGGCTTGAACTGAAATTTTTTTCTCTTTTCCATGAGACCCTTGTGAAATGCCACTGAAAATGCCTTTAACAGACCATAGATATAAATAGTGATATAATGAATGCACGGGATTTAAAAGTCCACCAAATATTGAGATGTGTGGTGCAGTGATATTGGTAAAAAACTGCTCTTAGGGGGGCAACCAGGTTACATACACAGAAGTGTACATCTTAAATAATTTGTCCCCCTGTTATGTGTCTTCAATTACTCAATTACTTTAATTACTTTTAGCCTGGATGGGAAGGGAGTGAGAGGGGGGATATACTTGCACTATTTCTGTATCAGTTTTGAGGGTCATCACATTCTTTAACAATTGCTACAGGTACAGTAGGCTACTTCATGACTCCCCTGTGTGGTATTGTTCAATATACCACTGTACATGTTGGTAGTGCTCTGGTGCTGGTTGTGTTCATTGTCTGCATAAGTGGTGTTTATATCACCTTATTGTACTGGATGAATGAGTGGAGTGTGTTTGGTGTTCTGAAGCAAACAATGGTGCAATGAGAAATGAACACAAGTGATAAAAATGTTTAAATAATGGTAAAGGGGATGTGAAATTAAATCTTTACCCAGCTGTGCGTTTGATTAAACGCACAGTATGTTGGTATAATTAGTAATAAAGTTGTGGAATTAAAATTGTTTGATGAGAGGGCGTAGACCTGGGCCCTCTGTTGTAAAGAGTTAAGATCAATCTTAAGTCTGATTTCAGTAGCGTGAATCTACATCACTCCTCCTTACCTCTGATTTACATAGGTAACCCTCACTTGCAGTATTACCTGGCAAATGAAAGATAGATAAGTGGTAGAGAGCGTGCGGGGCTTCTCAGTTCTACATTTGCCTGCCAAAAGTCTACCTTTTCCAAAAGATTTTGTTGTTTTCAGCTTTCTTTTTTCGTAAGTATCGGGGCTTGTAAATTTCTAAACCACGGAGTTTTGTTGATTGCATGACAGATCAAACTTAAGATGGATCTTTACTCCTTATTTGACCCAAGTTTGACTTTGTGTAAAAAACTTCAAAGAGGATACAAAAAAAACTAAACTCGTTTCTTCCAGGGATTACTGTAAATATGAAGCAGATTCTGTATTAAAGGCAATAGGCAGTCACTCCAAAATTGCTTTGAAAAATCAGCAAACTCTTGTAAATCTCCTCTGCTTACAAGCACTTCTGAAGACGTTCTTGAACGTAACTATTACAAAAAAAAAAGGTGAAGCAAAATTGGAGAAATTCTCTTTGAATTTGTTTTTTTTTTTTTTATGGGGGGGGGGGAGATATATTTTTATTGTTTTGGTTGGCAAGTATGTAGGAGGGGAGGAGGACATTTGTGTCAATATTTGGTATTTTCTGTCATTGCTTTCTGGGAAACCATTGCACATTGCCTCTGTGTATTTTGTATGTTCCATGCCAAGTAGACAAAGTTGTACTGGTTGCTACAAAATGGCCAAGTCCATATTGTAGCAGAATGCGGGACTTTACTCCCATTATGCTATCCCATCCTGCCCCCCCCCCACAGTAACACTGAAAATAAATATGTAATTAAATAGATATCTCTTGGTCAAGTTTTAATCATTTCAATGAAGCTACTATTCAGAGTTACATACAGGAACTGTAGCACGTAGCTTGTGATCCATTAACTGTACAGGATTGTGTGTAATGGATGAACCTAATAGCCTGTAGGGAATAGTACAGTTTGTGAGAGCATTGTACTATAGGTAAAAACATCTGCAATCCCATTAGTGTACACTCAGTGGGTGTTTCACACTTTAACAAACGAAGTCTTTCCTCACAAATATACAATTCTCTTCAAATGATGGGTATTCAGTTTAATAGAAATATAATTGAACAATGCACTGGTGTGTGTTTGCTTTAAACCAGCTCGCTTAGCTGGCAGTATGGTCTCTCCCAGAAACCAATTTGTGTGTGAAGCTAGGAAAGTGTAAGCAAACTACCATATGCATTGCCAGACTGGTTATTTTTTAATTCTTTCATTAGAATTTATTTGTAAATGTGAATAACCCTCACACAGGGCTGGAAAATATATTTATTTCACAGGAAGGGAATCAAACAATTTCCCACATTTCCTTCCATACTTTGATATAGAACAAAGGTCAATTCCCCCTTTACCCTCCTTCCCCCCCCCATAACCAGATTTCCTGGGAAGTATTCTTGTAACTTGCCCACTTTTTCCGCCCATGCCCTTCAGTTACCTGTTACTTAATGCCAGTTCTTCCTTCAGTTGAAGCACTACAAAACTATGAAATTTGAGCACTTTTCATCTCTGAGCTATGTCCGTGATTGGTCGGAAGAGCTAGGAATGACCATAGTTGTATGGTTCTTTATAGGGCATGAACATTTTAAAACCAGCCTTTATGCTACTTCTATAACTGTATCACCCCAGTGCCCAGAACATGGCAGACATCTTCCACAAGGCACCCTCATTTGCTAGCCTCTTGGAGCTCTAGCCTTCTCTTAATTTCTCAGTGGAAGTCTGCCTCCAATGCTGCTTGAAGAAACATATTCAGCCTATGACATTTCGCCATGATTATTACCATCTTAATTCTTCTGCCGAATCTCCCATCTTCTTTCTTCAGCATATTATTGTTGTGTTATTTTCTCTTTGCAGATTGAAGGAGAGATAACAGAGTTTGTGTCAGATGTGACGATAGAAGAATACCGAGACAATCCAGATTTTCAAGATTTAATAGATGCAGTTCAAACATCTGTAAGTAAAGGTGTCCTTGATGTTTATTTATCATCGGGGTTAGCACTGGCTCTAAGACTTTGGGGTCCTTCAGATCCTGGAATCCCCCAGTTCCTGGAAAACTGGGCTCCAAGCCGAAATTTTTGTGAGTTTGCTTTTTTTTGGCTGCAATCATTCTTGTCTGGCAAACTCATCGGAGTGGCGGACTGGTGGATGAAAGGGAAAGGCTGTAAGGCTGTACACAGTGTAAACTGCACAGGACAGTGTGACTGCTCATTGTATAATAAACACCATCTCTCA